>SNQJ01S0025908.1:4620-49155 GCA_010110895.2 Picea sitchensis
CTGATAGCGTCAGGGTGTGAAGATCAACAACCACCAATACTTCGAAAGATGAAGTATTTATAACTCAAATTACAAACGTTCCTATCATTAATGACTAGGACGTGCTAAATCTATTTTTAGCCTAACTAATTTAACAAATTTCCTAAATATAGGAACTGCTTGATGATGTGGTGTAACTACACACTGATTTCTGGGTGGGCCGTTGATGAAGCCTCTGCACGACCTCATCTGACTGGACAAATGACTAGACTGGGACAACTCATCTGCTAATCGATCAGATCACAGAGTTCCTCCCATCTGAGATGACTGGGCACGTTGACTTTGAGAAGTCTTCGATACACTTCGTCCATTTCCGTGTACTTGGTGAATGTAGGCTTGGTGAGGAAGATGTATCGAATCTCATGTTGGATGCTAATGTCCCACTGAAGGGCATCTAGAAATTCCTTGCCAGTGATGCTCCCTTGAATCCCTGCAAACTTTGAACTATCCTTAGACACATCAACCAATCTCTTCTTGTAATCTGGGAGTGTCATCAATTTATCATTGATTACCTTCAGACCAGGAAGACCTTTCTTTTGGAGAGCCTTAATCTTACTGAAGAATCTTTGTACCCCCAGGTCCATGGCCTAAGCCTTTTCTTCCAGCTGAAGCATTAATCCTCTCTTGGTCAAAAATCTTTTGACCTCAAGGATGGTCTTTGTTCTGTCTTCGATTTTCAGTTCTTCCAGTTCTTCTCTGGTCTTAGAATTGAGGAGCTTCATGATCTCGTTTGCCTGTGTTGGCATGTCTCCTAATTCGACTCTGACATTCTCGATGGCTTGTTTTCTTCTTTGTACCAATTCATAATTTTTTTCTAAAAATGCACCAGAATTCGCCTTGAAGCTCGTGTGCAAGTTCTTGGCTTATGCTTGGTCAGAATCGAGCACTTTCTGCTGCCTTCACTATGCGTCATGAGAAAAATCATAATGCCTGAAATAGATAGATAGAGTCAGAATATTGATTCCCCTATTATATATGGTTCTAACATAGGCTCCACATGGGGAAGATAGCTCTGAAGGAGATGTCAAGAACCGCTGAACTCTGAATTTTGCAGACCAGCTGATCATTGGGCTGCCCCTAAACTGTAAACTGAAAATAAAACTATGAAGAGATAAAAAAGAAAAGTGCTCATCGTGTTGAGCTTATTGGCGCATTCCTACCTACCCTACTTTGCTAATAGTTACTTCTTCAATCAGGTCATGAAAAAGTGCCAATGAATCCAACCCAACAGTTGATCCCATGATCTGTAATTTTCCTAAGGCTGCGGAGGCAATCACAGAGGTAATCTCGAACCACTTGGAGTCTTGGATCTAGCCCTCCAAGACTCAGAGAGGGATCTCTCTTTCTGAATTAACTTGGTATGGAATAGGACAGATGTTAGGCTAGCTATGAAAGTATGGGGTTGGGGTTTTTGAAATATTTATATGGGGATGTGGTTGACGAGTTTCTCAGATCACCATTGGGCTATGGGGTCTATTTATAAGAAAATGATTAAAACAGATCTAGAGGTAAATGTATCCATAGGGCAAGATAGTAACAATTTTGGATCGTCTTAAGCTTGAAAGGTGTTTATTGAGGAAGAAATGGGGGAGGAAAAACTGAGAAAATGAGCAGTTAAGAATTCATAAACTGAGTTTTAGAAGAAAACATAAAGATTATTGAAAAATTGGACAAAGAGTATGCATGCATAAATTCTTCTCCATTTACTCTTTTTCAATAATAAGAAATGAAATTGTTGGAATGATAGCAGAAAAATAACTAAAAATAGATAAGGAACACACCACCAACACTGCTACACAAGAATCCTTTAAATCATTTCTCTATTGTTGTTCAGTCATTCAAAAATTGCATACAAAACACCTCCTGGAGTAGCAAGGCCCACAATCCAGCCAAAAGAGAGAAACTTCACACAAGTCGAACCCTATGTTTATCTTTTACATCTCCATATATACAAAAGTTCCCTCATCCTTCAAAAGATTAGAGCTTTTAACTCTGCTTTCTAAAAATAGAAAAGAAGTTACAATCCTCTTGACACATGTCACAGATGGTCTCCCAGAAACAAAATCAAATAAAAATGTAAATAACAACTAATTTGAGAAAGTTCTATAGGTCTCTCAAATTTTGGAACTGCCTCATTTGTTTTGGCGGAATTTGAGTCTTGAAAGCCAGCTGCATTCAAAATGATATGCCTCAAAACAGGATACTATGCCACCTCTATCTAACTGTTGCCTCGGATTTTGGAGATGATCTTTTTCTTGTTGGCTTGCTCCTGGAAATATGGGATTTTATTTCCACCTATATCTTTAACTGCCAGCTGCATTCAAAATGATATGCCTCAAAACAGGATACTATACCACCTCCCTCTACTATTGAACATGTTCAGTAGGCCAATGGGTGCAAATTTGAGCCCCTTCAGGATGTGCACTAGAACAATGGTGAAGATCTCAAACGAAGATGGCTGCAAATATGATTGCAAAATTTGAGTGTTTTTGCATGATCACAAGCTTGTTGGATTGGTTCAGATAAACTGCATACTCTTCTGCATTACCCATTGCAGTTGTCTCAAGTCTCTGTTTCCATTCAACATCCTTGGGGGATACAGATCCAGAAATCGGCCTGTAGATATGTGGGAAAGCTTTGATCTTTCTTTCCTTGGGACACCACCCAGCTCCTTGGCAATGGAATGCACCCACTACTCCTCCAAACTGAGTTAGAAGGTGATCTAAATTCGAAGGTGATCGCCAGATGATCCCCACAAGTTATCCATTCTCCATTTTGTGTTGATTCTGATCATATTTGGGAGCATCAGGCCTCCTCATAGTGCCTGCTCTGTATGTTTTGAACTTATCACACTCCTCAAATCTGTATATCTTGCCTGTCATCTGAGTAGTCTCAATTTTCCTAACTGTTCCACATGGATCACACATTGTTCTTTGGCCAATCATGCATTGTTGAGAAATAGAAGCTGCAAGGACTAGCACTCTTCAATTGTAAAGATAATAAGTCCAGTAACAGGCTGGCAATATAATCCTTAGCTCCAACGATCCCGGGAAACTGTGATTAAACCACTACATGGAAAGCTATCTTCTGGATGAAAACGAGATTCACTTCATAATATTCATATTTATCACAGGCCAATAAAGTCCTGCCTCCAAAACAACAAATGCTACAGTAGAAACCATCATTCAAACATGTGTGTAGGGCCTCTCAATACATGCCCCCCAAGACCGGGATAGAAACGTTCCATATTTCAGAGGGATGTCTACAACTACCACATCCATTACCATGCTCTTCGCAGGAATCAAAACGAAGGTGATACATAGGTCCTTGATCAAACCAATACATCTAACTTTATTGGAGTCAAATGAGTGTAAATCCTTGTAAGGTCTGGTGACCTCCAGTCCCAGTTTCTCCATTACTTCTTTAGGCATCAGATTGTGGGAAGCACCCGAATCTAGCATAGCGTTATGCAAGATCAGGTCATGTATGTTTAGACTGATGTAAAAAGGAGTAACATCACTAGTGTCATATCGACCATCTACTTCAGGTCCGAACAGAAGTTCGGGTTGATCATCAGTAAGGTTCACAGTGTCTGAATGATTTGTTGAACCAATGGTTAAGGCCTTCGTGCCTATATCAGGTTCAATGGTCAGTGCTTTAATCACCTGTGAATGATAAACGTCTTTGTTCATCAACTCAGAAAGTGGGATGGGAATTTTTACTTTGGACAATTCCCCCTCAAGGTTGAAAAGTGTAGGAGCTCTGCCTTGGCTCATCAATTCTGGTTTGTTCACCACGCTCTTCTGATCAGAAGTACTTGATGGATTAATAGGCGAAACCTCGGGCTGTGACGATCTTTTTAGAATAGTAAGTTTCTTCTTCACAGGAACTTCGGCATTGCTCTTCTCAGGAATCTTCTCGACGGATGGCTCAGAGGTCTTCTTAGTTTCGGTCACCTTCTTCGTTTCAATCGTCTTTTTTGGGGAACTCCCATCCGTCTTTTTACTCCGCAGCTTATACTGTCGATGTACCTTCAAAATGGAATTTTCGAATGCCTGTTGTTCTGCGTCTTCATCTTCTTCACTTACTTTTGTTTGGTTGAGAAGAAAAAGTTCTTTCTCTTCTTGGGTAAGGAAAATAGCTTCGTTATCGTGAATGCCCATGAGATTTATGTGAATATCCTCCAATTCCTCGATCACTTCCTCCCCTTCATCAGCATAATTTTCTTGCAGGGGAGGTCTGATCTGTTGATCCGGACCTCTCTGCTCTCTTTGATCCCTAGGATCTCTCTGTCTGATTTGAGGAGGGTTCCTCCTAAAGTTAGGGTTCCAGACCTGAGGAGCTGGTGGGTTCTCTCTTGGGGGATTTCTGTCTGACACAGTAAGTCTTTCCATCATTCTTTCCATTTCTCTAGCCAAAGAATCCAATTTGGAATCTGAGGTCGACGTGGAAGGTTCTTCTTTAATTGTGACTCTCCTCTCTGACCTCTGACGTGCTCTTTTTGCCAACAAATTGGCCTCCACACTTATCACACTTTTATGCATATCTTCCAGGGTGGTAGAATTTCTTTCCCTTAGTTGGTATGACATGTCAGCATCAAAACCATAAAGGAATTTAATCAATTCCAAACCCTATGGAGGTTTTATTTCAATTGGGATTGCGTTGTATAGGTTATTGAAATGAGTGCAATAATCTTGCACTGTCTCACCTTGATTTCTTCTAATATTTTCGTATTCTGACAAGATTTGGAGAGGGTTTTTATTTACCTCCCATCTGTCTAGAAAACTCCTTTGTAATGTGGTAAGGTCAAGGAATGAGGTGGAACGCAACCCTTTGTACCATTTTTTAGCGTCACCTGTCAAACTCTGGGCAAACAATCTCATTTGAATGTCATCCTCATCTACTTCATGCAGGTCATAATAATCATTCATTTTATCTACGTGTTGTTGTACGCTCAACAGTCCGGTTTCATCGAACTGTGGAAGTCTCATTTGATAGTCTTGGGGCATGGCATGAAGAGGCACATCCAACACCAAGGGAGCATATCGAGCTGCCATGATGTGTGGAGGAGGTGGGATAACAGACTGGATGATTGGCGAGGTTGCGGTTGAGGACGAGGAGGGACTGGATAGCACCGAGTGAGTGATTTGTGGTTTAGTAGTGGGTGACAGAACTTCAGGGGTTTGGGGTTGCAACAAGGTTGGGTCAAGGATGATTCCAGTGACAAAAATATCGAACCGTGTTCTAACCAGGCTTTGTTGGGAAAAGGTGTCAAAGTCGGGGTTTTGAAAGGTAATGGGTTCCCCTGAAAAGGAAAATGACTTATGCAAGGGAGTATGACTCACTGAGTCTTCAACTATGGCCCTTTTCCTAAGCAACTGTTCTCGGTTATCTGTCACTATCGTAGGTTCTGGGTCTGGATGAGATCGAGTATAAACTTTCTTGGGAGCCAGATTTCTTTTTGATTTTTTATATATGTAATTTTTAGTTTTATGAGTTCGAAAATAATATGTACAAATCTAATCAACCTCTAAACATTACTTTCTTCTCAAAATTGCAATCTTTCAGGAACAGACTTTCTTTTAGGGAAAGAAAACATGAAGTTATAAATTTTAAATGTTCTTCCCCAGTGGAGTCGCCACTATGTTAGCACTTGGTAAATTTCCTAGAGGTTGACAGCAGAAGAAATCTACAAAATGTAACTTTATCCAACCGCTTTTGAAGCTAGGATCTAGCCCTTCCAACTTCAGAGAGGGATCTCTCTATAATATTTAACTATGTTTCAAATTTTAAATATTAGGCTAGGTAAATAAATAAGTCGGTTTTTGCTGTTGTGTTTGTAGAGTTGGTTGAGACAGTCTACACATCCATTGGGCTATGGGGTCTGTGTTTTGAGTAACATATGAAATACAAACCAGAAACACAAAGGGAAAAATTTCACAGGGCGAGATAATATAAGCACTGGATTCTTTGGTAGCTTCAATGATGAATAGCAGAAAAGATGAGAAAGATAAATTCAACAAAGAAGCAGTTAAGAATTTCTTTATTGAAAACACCAGAAGATAAAACACTAAAATCTTTCGAGTCAGAAACAGGTATACGAGATAAATCATGCAACTTTCATTACTTCTAAAGATTAGATTCAGAAAACAATATGATAACAAAGCGGAATAACATTCAACTTAGAGAGAAAAACATCACCAATGAATACACGCAAGAATCCTGTAAAAGTGCCTCCTTTTTATTAATGGNCTCTTCAAAAATATTACAGTCTGATAGCGTCAGGGTGTGAAGATCAAAAACCACCAATACTTCGAAAGATGAAGTATTTATAACTCAAATTACAAGCGTTCCTGTCATTAATGACCAGGACATACTAAATCTATTTTTAGCCTAACTAACTTAACAAATTTCCTAAATCTAGGAACTGCTTGATGATGTGGTGTAACTGCACGCTAATTTCTGGGTGGGTCATTGATGAATCCTTTGCACGACCTCATATGACTGGACAAATGACTGGACTGGGACATCTCATCTGCTAATCGATCAGATCACAGAGTTACTCCCATCTGAGATGACTCGGCATGTTGACTTTGAGAAGTCTTCGATACACTTCGCCCATTTCCATGTACTTGGCGAATGTAGGCTTGGTGAGGAAGATGTATCGAATCTCGTGTTGGATGCTAATGTCCCACTAAAGGCCATATAGAAATGCCTTGCCAGTGATTCTCCCTTGAATCCCTGCAAACTTTGAACTGTCCTTAGACACATCAACCAATCTATTCTTGTAATCTGGGAGTGTCATCAATTTATCATTGATTACCTTCATACCAGGAAGACCTTTCTTCTGGAGAGTGTCAATCTTACAGAACAATCTTTGTACCCCCAGGTCCATGGCCTGAACCTTTTCTTCCAGCTGAAGCATTAATCCTCTCTTGGTCAAAACTCTTTTGACCTCAAGGATGGTCTCTATTCTATCTTCGATTTTCAGTTCTTCCCTAGTCTTAGAATTGAGGAACTTTATGATCTCGTTCGCTTGTGTTGGCATGTCTCCCAATTCGAATCTGATCTTCTCGATGACATGTTTGCTTCTTTGTACCAATTCATAATTTTTTGCTAAAAATGCACCGGAATTCGCCTTGAATCTCACGTGCAGGTTCTTGTCTTATGCTTGGTCAGAATCGAGCACTTTCTGTTGCCTTCACTATGCGTCATGAGCAAAAGCATAATGCCTGAAATAGATATATAGAGTCAGAATATTGATTCCCCTATTATATAGGGTTCTAACAGAGAGGATGAAAAGGTCCCAAGAACAACGCATCATTCAACAATAGGTCCATGCCATCTAGAGTAAAGTTATGGAAGTGAACCAGAAGCTACATCTACTGAAGGATGAAGCTTGCACACTGTTTGAGGATATTGAGGGAAAAGGTGCATAGCTAGAAAAAGTAGTCACCACGGTGGAACAATGATTGGAAGGACCGGTGACCAAGAAATTTATTCAAGAGTTCAACGAGTAGGAGGCTCTAGCAAAGCAGCAAGTTGAAGCATCTCGAGCCAAGCTCGAGGCCTTCGAAGAAGAGTTTCCCAGATCAGAGTGACTCGGGACGAGTCACAAGTGAGTGTTGGGGGCTTGTTGGCCCTCAACCAAGTTTTAGAGAACCTTGGTTGTGTTTGACCATTTTTGGGACTTCGACATGCTGGTTGAAGATGAAGCACCAGGTGAAGCAGAGATTGTGGGATCTCTCCCTCTTTTGTGGGATTTTTGGGTTTAGGGTTTATGTAACAAGTATGGGATGTCATCCCATGGGTTTACCCATGTTTAGGCCCCTTTTGTTAAGTATAAATAAGTAGTTGGTGATGTAAGAAAGAGTCAGGGGGTGCTGAGTTAGTCTTAAGTTAGTAATATAAGTGAAAATAGTTGTAAATGCTTTGTGCATACTATGTGCTGAGAACTTGCAGAGCTAAGTGCAAGTGATTGTAAGAAAGATCTGTGTTGTGCCAAGCTCGGGGGAGGAGGATCTGGTGAGGTGTGCGCAAAACTCATGTCCTATGCGGAGTTAGTTTTGTGGCTCTGTGCATTGAAAGGAGATAATAAAGAAGATGAAGAGTTGGATGTAGCCCCACGCTGGGGGTGAACCACATATATCCTGTGTTATGGTGCTTTGTGCTATGTTGTTCATGTGGTTGTGTATTTATTTTCTTAGTTCTTATTATGGATGAATGTTTAATGCTTAGTGATGTGAATGAATGATAGATATGACCTATTTCTATATGTTAAGTGCTTGGATGTGCTATATCTTGTTGAATACATCGTTGTTATGTAATTAGGATTTTGTGGAAGTCACACCATTTTCTGGTGTCCTTCTTCGTCTTTCTATGACCCTTTTTTTCCTGTGGCTTGGAATGGTTTTTGGGAGACTGTTTGTTAGGGTCATCTTTGTCATACTTTGGTTATTGCGGATTTGCAGATCCAAACTCTCGTTTGTTTCGGTGTTTAAATGTCTGCTCAATTTTAACAACATATCGATAAGAAACATCAGTGATGATATTTCCACAAAATCCATTTTAGTTTTGATGTATCTGTGTAGAGCCCCATGGTATTTCAGAACCAAATGTCATTCAGAGTCTTTTATACCCATCTTGGTGTGCAAGGTATGGAAGGTATTGGTGAACTCTGGAACTACTTGGCCCCTCTCTTGATGCAGTGTGGTCCATCGCATGTATTAGTCCTCATAGTTGCCAATAGGGTAATATTGTTCCTTTACCACATCCAAAAAAGAATTCCAAGTGGGCTCGACCTCATATATGTTGGATTACTGAGAGGGGGGGGGTGAATTAGTAATAGAGAAATCCAATCCTTTTCAACCACAAAATGCAAGTGTTATATCAATGTAGAATTATCATCCAATAGTTTCAAAGTAAATAAACAATGAACAAATGAAAAATCATACACATACACAGTACACCAGTGTTTTACGTGGAAACCCAAAGCGGGAGAAAACCACATAATTATTTTTCTTATATGTCTTTAAGAGTTACATTCATTGGAAGGTCCAACTTCCTTTGTTTTCCAGCTGCAACTGGAATGAGGCTCCAAGCCCCTAGTTTCTCAGGCTACTACCTGAGTGAAGCTCCAACTCCCCAATTCTATGGCTACAACCAGAAGGAGGCTACAACCCTCTATGTTCTCTTTCTACAACCGGAAGGTGGATACAACCACCTGTCCTTACCCTGTCCAACTACCCTAAAATATAAATTCCAAATGTAGAAAACCCGTCACTATCACTGAATCAGCCACTGCCACTGTCAACCTATCACTGTCAACCTATACCAATAACCTGTAACAACCTGTACCAGTCAACCTGCACCAAAAAACTTGTAGTAATAACCTAAAGCAACATGTACCATGAATCAACTACACATCAACTACGACTCATCAATATGTACCAACATCATCAACTATACAACTCATGTATGTGCCAACTCATTAAATACTTGTCTCAACCATGTAACAAAAATGTACCTCAACCATATATCGAAGACATACACCAATATAACCATAAAAAAATCATCACTCTATCCATAAACCAAATACCACAAACCATTACATCAAACCATATTCCACAACCTCACTGTTATGTAGCCTCAATCTAAACCAACAACTTTAGCAACACATCACAACCAAAAGACCAATACCCATATGCCAAATAGCAACAGCAAAATACCAACTGTATCCCTCAACAAATCTGATATATGCAACAATACTTAACATCCAATACCATCTCAAGAGATACACCCTAGCTCACAAAACATACCTCAAACAAGATGTGCTATATCTCTCATAAATAGACCCCAACCATGTTGCTGCCGCAATTTTTCTGCCACACTTTTTCTGTCGTGATTTTTATATTGCACTTTTTCTGCCACACATTTTTTTCCATGATTTTAATGATGTGATTTGTCTATCGCACTTTTCTTGCCGCACTTTTTCTGCCGCACTTTTCTTGCCGCACTTTTTCTACCGCACTTTTCTTGCTGCAATTTTTCTGCTGCACTTTTCTCTATCAATAATACCTGCCCAAATAACCTTTCAAAAAATAGATATTCAATGATATTCACTAGGTTTAAGTGTGATTAAATGCGAGAGCCTTGCCTCTTATTTATACTTTCATGTAGCATCCCACTTTCCTTATTTTAGAGAGTTCTCCATTAACTTTATTATTTAAATAATTTAGTTTGCAAACACTTTGACTACTTTGACCTTTTGGGGCTTCTAGATGACTCATGAGGGTTCTCCAACTTCATATGGCCATAAATATCTAACCGTGAGGATTTATGTGACGTTCCACATACCCCTGGAAATGGCATGGCATGTACTATCCATCTAGAATAGTCTTACCTACAAATATATCAAAACGCGTACCATTATCCATCAAAAAAACTTGGGTCCATTACCCAAACCTTTTTTCTATCAAAATTCGATACCATCCTTTATTCAAGGGTTGACATCAATGACAACCAACCCAATTAATCAACAATCTCCCCATTTGGCATTGATGACAACACTTTGATGCAATACTGAAGTCATGTCATCCAATATTGAATTCATATCACTCATGATCCCCCTGTGACCATCTGATGTGGATTTTATGAGCATAACTAAATGACTACAGATTATTAACAGGTGCTTAACACAAAATAACAGAGATATAGTAAAACAGATTTTCTATTCAATAAGGAAATAAGCTGAAACTATAAAATGCATAGGAAACAAGCTTGCTAGAATGGTGGTGGCTTATCTCTAAGAAGATATGTGATGACTACGCTCATTCACAAGAAGATGATTACAATGAGGCTTTGAAGGCATTTTTACAATAAATAGGAATGCCAAAAACCCTAGAATGGGGCCCAAAAACCTTCTTTTATAGGCTAAAAGAGATAGTAACGGTTGGGGTGGCTGGCTATGGGAAGTCAACTAATTAAGTAACAACTCGGAAACCCGTATCCCTTTTCAATTTTCATTTTTTGCGATTTTTTGTGAGTGTACATGGGTTGTAGTGGTGCAACAAGCATGTGTATGTGGGCAGTAGTGGTCTAGGGTGCATACACCTTCAAAACAATGGTTTTTAGAAGAGTTTTTCAGTGATGGCATGGAAAAGATAACAAGTAATGTGGCATGATTCCAGGTATGCATGTCTGGTGCAATTTAGGGTTATAACAGATGCCCCCTAATGTGTGAGGTTAGAAGAGAATTTGATGGCTGAAATAAATTACAAATATTCACCAATGTACGAAGTGAGTGGGCCCATGGACAAGAGTTTAGGAGGTGCCATCTGCAAATTAACAATTTGTCTCATCAAGGTAGGCATACCCATTATCGGGATAAAATCATGGCTGCCAATCAAATACATTGCAAATCCATGTCATATAACTATATAAATTGTAGCCGCGAGTAGTACACAATGGATCTACATCTCAAAATCAAAAGATAAACATGTATAGTATCCATCTTCCAGAAGCCAATGACACCTGATGGTTGGAGATGAGGTCTTCAGAGCTCGTGCAACAACTTCAAAATATTCAAAACTCAAGTAGGAGTGTAATATTAGTGTATGAGTTCACTACCCAGAGGTCTTCGATGGCTTGTCAAGAACAGACAAGAGGATCTCGATGATCAGGTAGAAAACTTCATGGATTTTTGAGCAAGGACTTGACTGGACTTTCGGGGTGGCCGAGCATGAGGACAAGAGACAAACTACAGAAGGGCCAACTCAAGTTTATTAAAACTTCCCTTAGACAAAATCACAACAAAAGATGAGACTCAGGCAGCATGGCATTGACATAAGTTCACGATGCAGGAGGCAATGCAAACTCTCTAAATGTTAAACGGAGGAGGACATAACTCTATGTAGCGAGAACAACTTCCTAAGGTCATATTGAAACCTAGAGCTTGACGAACAAATAGAAGGATGTGCTTTGTCCAAGGGTGACTCATTGTGATGTCAACAAAATAAAATACTTTTCCCTTCCTCTTTTTGGGGTATATTTGATTTTTTTGTCTTTTTCAATAATTTTGGAAAGCTTGAAAAGGAATAAAAGAATTCTATGTTACAAAGGAGGAACGAGTGTCACAGACACACTAGTTCTAAGCACAAGGAACACACTGATGCTCAGATAAATGGGACATATGCAGGAAAAAGATGCTCGAGAAAAATCCTCCATGGGTCAAGGTGTCAAGACGCAGAGGAAAAGTGCTACAAGGCTTGCATATAAGGCATGCTTCAGATGGTTCAGTTGAGAGAAACATGGAGCCGACATTAGGCCAAAGACACAGGACTGCAAATGTGATTAATAAGAAGCAATGATAACATACTTCGATGTAATTTTAACGAGCTCAAAGAAGGTAATCTCGACGGGTTTTCATTTTTAGAGATTCTGAAAAAGTGTAAAAGGAGACTCTACTGGGGTACCTTTTTCGAAGGTAGTCTAGTTGGATTGAAAAAGGGGTAAACTAGCACCGAACAGATGTCTATTCAAAATCATTTTAATGAGTGTGACAAAGACAAGATCACTTGACCATCTTTTCATATTTAAGGAGTTTGAAAAGAGCTTAACTATGGACTCCGTAAGGGATGTTTTTCTGGACCAATTTCATGAGTGTGAAAAAACAAGGTCACTCGACCATATTTTCAATTTTAGGGAGTCTGAAAGGAGCTTAACTATGGACTCTGTGGGGGTTTATTTTTAGTAAATTTAGTCCCTCAAGCCCGAAAAAGGGTTAAATTTATACTTGAGAATACTCTTCTAGAGAACTGAGGCTCCTATAGTATACCTTTGTTCATACAGTTGACCATCCATATCAAAAAATGGGTAAACTACCGCCGGACAGACATGCCTTCAAATTTTAGTTTGGCAAGCGTGAAGGGAAACAAGATCACCTGAAAATCTTTTCATGTTTAGAGGGTCTGAAAAGGGCTTAAAATAAGACCCGTTAAATTACTTTTCTCAATTAATTCGAATGAGATCAAAAAGCATAAATGCAGTCTCCCCAAATGTTTCTTTCAAATTTCAAAGCGAGCTTGAAAGACAACAAAACTTTCTCATGCCGACACTTTGTGGGTCGATGCCTAGCATCTCCTCGAGGGAGCAGTCTGCTCCGACGAAAACATTCTCCGTGATGCCAAGGGTTCTAAAGATATCTATAGGTGTCATTTTAGCAATGGTTCTCATATTTCCTTCAGCGTAAACAACGTGCATAGCCAAAGTATTGATAGGACAAGCCTTATCTCCAGTGATATTCAGAGTGAATTCTGCTACTTCAATTCTTCTTAACTCTGGGAGAAAATAATATCTATGATGGATATCATCCCAAGGTCTGTCTGGAATATTCATTGTCTCAATAATCGCCTCATCTAAGGGCAAGACCAAATCTAAAGAATCACTATCGGCGAGGGAACCTTGACCCCAAATAGGCTCGAGAAATGGATCTAACTCTTGTACGGGAGTCAGATCGGGGTCGGCGGAAGCTTGCTGGACTATAGAGTATGCAACTTCTTCCACGGACAAAGGCATGGCCATGCCATGGTGCCCTGTCCCTTTCATCATGGTTGACGGGAAAGGAAGAGTCCACGGATCGTTAAAGTAAGTCATGCAAAATGACGAGATTTGAAATATTTTAACCCTAGGTTGGTCAGGGATAGTCAATATGTAATGGACATTGCCGGTCGAAGGTGGGTAACTGAAGGTACCCATCAAAGGTGGCGACAAACCAACCCCTACATTGATGATGTCGGGTTGAGGGTTATCAACCATCGAGACCATGGATACCCTCGATGAAGGGTCGGGATGGGAGAAGGATAATCCAGCCCTTGTGTGGAAACAACAAGACCTGAAAAAATGTCCCAACCACTTCTTTCATAGCATAGGTCCAACTCCTTCCTAATAAGAGATTGTAGTCGAGAGATGCATCGATCAATTCAACCTCAAAGCACACAGTCTTCCCCCCTAACTGCATGGGGAAAGAGGGAATTATTCCATGTGGTCGGAACAAATGATCGTCGAAAGCAGTAAGAAGAGTAGGTGACAGAGAGAAAATAGGTTGGCCAATGGCCTTCCAACATGCCAAATACATCACACATGTCGATTCACCCTCATCAACCACCATGTGGAAAATGTTTTGAGTAAAATTTTTCATGGTGTAAGCCACTACTATCTGAAATGCCACGTGGTAAGGAAGACGAGGTTTTAATTCAGTCATATCAAGCATGATTGTTCCTGGATTACAAGTCTCATCAGATCATATGGAAACTAACAGAGCCTTTCTATGAGAAGGGCATCTTCGGAGGACTTCCAAAGTAGACATTGCACAAGGGGTTTGAGATAAATCCTCCACCACAGAGTAGTTCTGGGTGGCCCTTGCATTTGGGTTGTGGGAAGCTTTCTTGAACGCACCTTTGGGGATGCATGTCATTTTTTCTCCCGACGTCTTCTCAATCTGGAGAGGAGGAGGTGGGTTTTCGGCTTCTTTAACCTTATTAGAGGTGTTTGGTATTTCGTAGTTGTGTGTCCTAGTTGTTATGTCAACGCTACCTTTCATCATATACACATTTGTGGATGAAGGATTACTTGAAGATGTAGGGGGTCCTTGACTGCCCCATTCCGTGCTTGAAGAGGCTTGATTTAAATGTTTCCCATGTGGAAATGGATTTGTTAACATGGCAGTTTGTTGTTGTGCCAATAACTTCTGGGCCTCCGCAAGTCGAGGGCACTCGTGATTCGAATGGTCTTCTGTGCAAAGATTACATGGATACTTCGACTTCTTCTTTTCTGTGTTTCCCCTTCCATCATTATTGGTAGGTTTCTTATCCCCCTTACCCTTATTTCTCTATTTTTTCTTTCTGTCAGGCTATTGGGTGGCCTTTGGGTTGGTCGATTGCACATTGTGTATATCCGACGTTTGAGTAGGGGAAGCAGCCGAACCAGTGGTCTGGCTGGCCACTTTCTACTGTATTGAAAATTGTTGTAATTGATTCAAAAGCTGATCAATGGGATTGGTTTGAGATGAACCAACAATACCATTGGCATGTGGTCCAGATATTTGTCTGGTATTGTCAAGTATCAACAGTGGTGCATTTGGAAAAACTTCGTAAAGTAAACTAGACTGAGAGTAAATCAGCTCTAGCTATTGATCTCTCATTATCGCTTCTTCTTCTTAAAAGATACCCAAGGTTGTGATGTCTTTAGATAACTGGGCTACCAAAGACTTAAGGAACTACTCAAGAAGGAATGTTGGTGGGACTGGTACTTTTATCAAACTCTTCCGACGTCTCCATTCTCGGATGTGATCGAAGATATGGTTCTCTTTTGTTTGCTCAAAGTTGGCCAATAATTCGGTGTCGGCGTCATATCTCATAGGTAATTGGAAATGGTTTAAGAAATCCATTGCCAATTCACCGAAGGAAGAGCATATTGATCGGTTGAGCTCGATGTACCATTTTGCAGCACTCCTGATGAGAGTGCGTTGAAACAAACACAACTGGATGGAGTCGTGTCTCAACGAGTTGGACAAACACCATAAATAAAAGGTTGTCACATGATTTCCTGGATCTTCGTTAGGCTTAGACTCAAACTTTGGAATGTCTGAAGGCAACTTGGTTGGCATAGGAGGCCAATGTGGATCATGACAGATGGGGTCATTTAATAACCTTGTCAATTCTGGCAAGTGTAGAGTTGCAAGGAATGGTAATTTGGGTTTTTGATTATAACCAAGTTTCCAGGAAAAGTTAGGTTGTTGGATAGGGTTCTGGTAATAACCATGGTCATGACCAGCGTACAGATTCTATGCTTATTGAGATGTCATTGAATGACTCCAGTAATAGGATGTAAAGGGATGGGCCTGTGTCACATTCCAAATATTTTGGGAAGGGTTTCCCCCTGCCAATCCGACGGGTATAGGTCCTGAGCCTTGCCCAGAGTTCCATTGGCTATGGAATGGGTTTCCCCTGATCAGCATCCCTGATAAGGGAACTGATCCCTGCCATGGATTTGAAATTCCTTGCGAGGAAGGAATTCCTAAGTTTTCCCCCTGTGCAAGAATAGTACCCTGCATAATATTTTGTTGTACATAACCAGGGTTGCCCCCAACCAAGACAATAGCTGACGAGAAAGCGTTGTTACCAAATGTGTTGAACAAAGAGAATGGTGTCGAACCTACCGACATGCTATAAAAAGGAAGTCCTTGAATACCTTCTCCAAATGAACTATAGTTTACGTTTGACCTAGCGAAGTGTTGGTGAGCACTTCCAAGCGAAGGGGACGAAGGGGGTATATGAACCCCTCCACAAGGGAAAGAGTTATAGGAAACTGAGGTGCCCCCCATGGATCCTTGCAGAGGAGCGTTCAAGCTCCCTACTCCTAGACCTAAAGTCTGTAAAGTGGAGTAGGAAAGGACAGAGTTCGTATCAAATATAGGCATCCTGTATGAGAGCGGAGGGCATGTCACACTCTAGGTGAAAGGAGCAGTGATCGCCGCCATAGATGGAATTGGACCATTTCCCGAGGTAGAGGCCGTTGGGACCATAGTGTTTTGGACTGGCGACGGTTGGTTAGGAGGAAGAACACCCCCTGTAGTGACAACTATAGAGGGAATATGAGAATTCCCTGAAGAAGTAGTAGCATTTGTCTCCATCGTTGCTTGTGACACTACCTGATGCTCGTAAAGATCAACCTGTACGATGATGGGCATCGATAGATCGGTGATCAAAGGGTTATACATACCAAGAGCTTCTGCTCTGAGGTCGGAAATGGTTGGTTCCTATGGAATCAAATTTTCTCCTCTTGGAAATGGGTCTGGCATAGTTTCATGTGGCCCAGTCACCTCAAAAGACCCTTACTGGTCTAGTCTTCACCTTAGCAGTGGCGAGGGTGGCTCTAGATCAACCGGCAGTAGGATAAGAAGCCTTCGCGACTGATGGAGCTCCTAATACTCCACGGTGTGAGAAGATCAAATACACACTAGGGATTTCTATTAACATTCAAGACCAACACACACTAGAAAAATATCCAATGATATAATACAAGAACATCACTAGCTACTTGGAAGAACAGTTACGCCAGCCAACACTAGAGGAACTTACCGGTGCAAGTGAAACTCGAATACGGAAGCACCCTCTGGGTTTAATCTGCAAAGAATGGCCTGATGTCTGCCCTAGGTACCGCGGTATACCCCCACAGACACCTGTGTAAGTCACTAAGATAAAGGCAACTAGGTTTCCAGTGCATGAATAGTCACTAGGCGAGTACAATCAACAGTCAGGTGGACCACAATGAGCAAGGTATAAAGCCCGAAACCTATCAAGGGTATCGAAAGAAATTGTTCTGAAATATGACTAAGGACCTCGAACAGATTCGAGACCCATGAAGCTCTGTGGAAAATGCGATAAATGGAATCCCAAGATAAGCCCTCTATATGTGTTCCCCACTACGCTTGGTTTGGATTTGGAGGGGTTATCTCGACTACCTTTATGCACGCAGTATCGTGTTTAGCCCCTGTGTTAGAGGGGGGTCCCGAATAAATTTCATAGTTACTGGACTTTCAAGAACTCCCTGGCACAGACTCTTATGTTTGTTTTTGTATCCTGGAAGAGTTTCCTCTCCAATCCTAAATCAAGGTTCTAGTGTAAACTAAACTGATGGACCCTACAAACACAAAGTCTAGTCATTTTTAATTAAGCGTTAATTTTAGTGGTTGTCTTAAGTCAAAAGGAACGGAAGTGAAACCAGTGATGTTCTTTAAGAGATGAAAGAGAAGAGCATAAGATGATACTGGAAACAAACTACGCCTTCTTCACAAATAAAGATTTGCCAAATTAAAACTCTTTCACCAAACTTTTCGTAACTACTTTTCTCAGATCTTTGAAAAGGAAAAACTTAAAACAAGATTTCGCTCAACTGCGAGCTAGTTAATGTGCTAAGAATTCAAGTAAATAACTTAAGAAAAAATTATTTTTCCTTGGTAAATGAAGAAACTAACCTAAACTACTTTACCAAACAAAGAAATGAAAGATTTTTTTTTATTGTTTTATGCTTCAAAACAAGAAATTTGAAAATGAATTCTTTTCTTTTATTCTAAATCAAAAAAGTGAAAAATGACGACAAGTCAAGACCAAGAAATGAATTCAAGCCCAATCGCAGATCACAGGGAGTCACTGACAATACCAAACAGGAAGATTATAATGAAATCACACACTTGCCTAAAAACCCTAATAAAGAAAACACAAGAAATCGTTGATCAAAAGAAAGCTATGTTGAGGTCAGACCTAGGCTACAGACTGCTATAACAGAGACTAGGGATAAATCAAGAAAACCACTGAGAAGGGTGAATTCTGACAGGGAATAGGATGACTTCCTCTTATTTAAAAAAAAAAAAATTCTCAACATAGGCACGCTACTGACACTTCAGCAGCCAACGTATGTATGCAGGGTGTACAAAGGCATAACACATATGTACGCATGCAGGCCCACTACAGGCCGCATACACCTCTGCAAATTCTCAAAAAAATGAAAACCAACTGTCAAGAGCAGGAAGGGAGTACTAGTATGGAAGACCAAGATCCATTAAAGACACACAAGCTTACATAAACTCAAAAAATAGTGAGTAAACTTATTCAAAAACACCCAAAAGAAATATCCCCAAAGACCCTAGAGGCTTCCCGAGTATGTTCACCAATTCTGCTATAGCGGGAAAACCCCTCTACAGACTACACTAGGGTTCTAAAGTGTAGGCAAAGCTAACCGTCTAAAGTATCCTAATTTTTATCAACTATCCCGACATTACCCCATAATTATACATAAAAGACAAAGTATAGGGATCTGGTAGGCATACCTTAGACTCAACGTTCAGTGTCTATCCCTTTGCGCTCGGTTGTTTCCCAACTGCAAGTCTCCTCCCAAGGCTGACCTACATTAACCAAAAGATAAACAAGAAACTACAAGAATGCATTCTACATATGGATTAGTGGGTTAGACATCATAATCAAGAAATGTAAAAAAATCACGAAGATTGAAGACATCATTTGGCGAGACGGAAAAAGTACTTCTTTATATTAATCTCAAAAAAGTCGTTTACAACATGAGACCGACACTACTCCTCAAACTCGGTATTGGACTCCTCTTCACCATGCAACAACGACTTCCACATATTCTTCTCCTCTTCAGTTCTCTCTAGGGAAATGGCAAGGATTTGCAAAGGAGGAAGAAGGAATTATGTCTCAAACTCATAATGTGGTTGCAAAATATTGGGGCAAAGGGGGAATATTGAAATGGGAAGAGTTTCTATGAGCTTGTGATTCTTCCTTGTAATGGGGCCCCAACACCTTATTTTATAGGCTAAAAGAGATAGTAACGATTTGGGTGACTGGCTATGGGCAGTCAACTGATTAAGTAACGGCCTAGAAACTCGTATCCCTTTTCAATTTTCATTTTTTGTGATTTGTTGTGAGTGTATGTGGCTTGTACTGGTGCAGCAAGAATGTGTACATGGGAAGTAGTGGTGTAGGGAGCGTACACCTTCAAAACAATGGTTTTAGAAGATTTGTTTAGTGATGGCTTGGAAAAGATAGCAAGTAAGGTGGCCTGATGCTAGGTATGTATGTCTAGTGCAATTTAGGGTTATAACAGGTGGGTGGCCACCAATATCCACCTGGATCAATCCTCCCTCCTTAGGAAGAAATAGTCTCCATTGTGTTGAGTTCCCCCATCAGATGAGGAAATTTCTCCTGAATTTGGCCCTGGGTGAGCCACTTTCCTTGATGCAGGAGTTACCCTGCTTTGATGACTTGATAAAGTTGGATCCTTTGTTATCAAGTGCCCTTGATCTGTGTGTCCACAATATAATCATGGTATGCATGTTATATGTAGTCGGGGTTGATCTATGTTGGTGTCATTTGTTCTTCTACGTCTGAGGTGTCCAATAATGGTGGGAAATAAGGGAGAAATAGAACCACGCTGAACACTAGGTGAAGGCCGAGGAAAGGAGGAATGTTGAGCTCAAAAGAATTATCGCCCACGACCTTGGTGATGGTGTATGACACATAACGGAGTGGGCGAAGCTTCTCATGGGGTTCTGTAAGGCATTCTTTCTACAAGTGAAACCAAAATTTGTCTCCCACCTAAAACTTATGTGGCACCTGATGTTGATCATGGCGCTACTTGTACTTGTCATTGGAATTATGTAGGATATCCTGGACTTGTTGGAAGATGTGTTGGATATGCTCAATGAACTGAGTGGCTTTGTCAGCTTTAGTTGGAGAAGGAGCTGATTCAGTCAAGGTGACCACAAGAGGAAGTGAAACATCTATGGGACCCAATGGTTGGAATCCCAACCCCACCTGAAAGGGGTTGTGGTCAGTTGAGATATGTAGGGATTGGTTGTAGCTATGTTGGACATAGGGAAGGGTCTCATACCATGTGCGAGGGTGATTTGAATTATACATTTGAAGGATATGCACAATCATTCAATTTACGACCTCGGTTTGGTCATATGTCTGGGGGTGGAAGGTCATGGATTTAGTGAGCTTGGTGTCCAACAGTGACCAGAGGCTCGAACAGAATGTGTTGAGAAATCAACTGTCTCGATTTGAGATAATGGTTTGTGGGATTCCAAAATGTACCCAGAATCGTTCAAAGAAGATCTAGGCAGTGGCCTTTGTTGTGATGTTCTTCTTGCAGGCAACCAAAATCGCCATCTTAGAAAAGCGATCAACAACCACAAAAACATAGTCATTTCCCCGCTTGATGGATGGGAGGCCCGACATGTATTCCTTTGAGATGGATTCCCATGTCCTGTTAGGAGTAGGAAGAGGGGTGTACAGGCCATGTTTCTTGGTGTTTGTTTTGGAAATAGAACAGCCAGTGCAGGACTTGATATACTTGCTGACCTCCTATCGAAGTTTAGGCTAGTAGAAATGTTTATGTAGCATTGCCACTATCTTTTCAACACCGAAGTGTCCTGCCACTCGACTGTAGTGGGATTCCCAGATAAGCTTCGCTCGGTTGCTTGATGGAACAAAGATATGGCCCAGATGACACAACAACTCATCCTGAAGATGGAAACTATCAACAACTACATTTGCACCCAACATTTGGTAGGTGGTGGCGAAGTTTGGGTCTGTCTCATAGAGTTGGGGTGATATAGAGGTCTCATGGTCGTAAGAGTCTAGCACTGTGGTGAGTGCCATGATTGGCAGTCTGTTGAGGTAATCAGTGATGTGATTGGTGCTTCCTATTTTATACTTGATGTTGAGGTGGAATTGATGCAAGTATGTGGACCAATTTTTATGGCCATCATTCTGCAATTTTCCTTGTGTCTGCATGAAATGCAGTGGCTTATGATTAGTGTGAATGACTGTCTCCTTCCCAAGAATGAAATATATCCACTGGCAGCAGGCTTGCACAATGGAGTAGATTTATTTTTCATAAGTAGGGTACTTATGGACAACATTTGATAGTGTCTCACTATGATAGGCCACGAGATGGTCGTGCTGAGTGAGATTGATGCCCACCGCATAGTCTGAAGCATCTGTCTCGATCTCAAAGGGTTGTTGTAGGTCTGGTAGTGAAAGTACTGGGGTTGAGCACAAATCGTTGAATGTTTGTTGTTGGGACTGGCCCCACACAAATTTCACCTTACCACCACCCCAAGTTATTTGGTTGAGGGCCCATGCAATATCGGAGAATCCCAACATGAACCTGCAGTAGAAATTAGCAAGGCCCAAGAATCTCCGAAGCTCAGTGAGTGTGGTTGGGACTGGCCAGTCAGGGATGACTTGGATCTTGGCTAGATTCACATGTACGCCATAATGATCAATTATGTAGCCTAGGTAATGGACCCTGTCCATGCTGAAGGAGCATTTTTCCAAGTTGGCATATAGCTTGTGCTGCCGCAAGGTGTGCAGAACCTGTTGAATATGTTGCAAGTGTTTTGGCCCAAGTCTTGTTGTAAATGAGAATGTCATCCATATACACCACTACAAAAGTACTGGTGAATGGTCGTAGGATATCATCCATCATCCTCATGAAAGTGGATGGAGAATTTTTCAAACCAAAGGGCATGACCAACCATTCAAAAATGCCTTCCTTTGACTTGAAGGCAGTTTTCCATACTTATATCTATTGTATTGGGACCTGGTGGTAGCCAGACTTCAAATCAATATTAGTGAATTATTCGGCCCCCATGAGTTGATCAAGGAGTTTGTCGATTCGGGGAATTGGATACCGATTTCTGACTGTGATCCTATTTAGAGTCCAGTAATCAATGCAGAGTCGTCAGGTTCTATCTTTCTTCTATACCAGCATGATTGAGCTCCCCCAAGGGGATGATATGGGTTAGATGTGCCCCTTATGGAGCAGTTCTTGGATATGTCACTTGATTTCCTCATTCTCTAACAGAGAGTAGCAATAGACTGGTCCATTGGGAAGTGGTGCATCAGGGGTCATATCGATGGGGTGCTTGACCTGGCAGTGAAGAGGTACCCCGGTAGGTGAGGAGAAGAATCAGAGTATGCTTTCACGACCTTATCTACTTGCTTCTAGTGTGTGGAGAGGTTGGCCGCAGAGACCCTGGATGTGGTTGTAATATTTCGCTTATTTTGAGAGTGAATCACGAAGAAGACAAACTTCCCCATCTGAGAGATGACCTTCCTGCATTTCTTAGAAGAGATCAAGGAAATAGCACTAGGTGGGACTGCCTTGGGTATCCTGTACAATTTTCTGTTCAATGTAATAATAACACTATGAGGCCTAGACTCATATCCAACATGATGTTTCTATAAATAAGATTGTCCCAAAATAACATCACAAACTTAGAGAGGAGAAACATCACACAATACCTCGTCTTTGAAAATCTTGATGTCGTACGATAGTCGACACTGTTGGCTGACATGGAGATCGCTTCCTTGGTGGAGACATCCAATGGTGTAGGGTTGTGGGTGTGATTTTTTTGGCAGGGCTAGCCACTTGATGACCTCTGCTAAGATTAGGTTCTTTTGGATACCGCTATCAACGATGAAGTGTAGTGGGGTGCCTTTTACCCACAATTGTGAATGGAAGAGGTGTTCTCCTTCTTATGGCTCGTCTGGTTCACCGGGATGGAACTTGGTGGTAGAAACGGTGGCACTAGGTTCTATGTCAATGATCCATCTTCCCCTTTCTGGTTCTAGCTTAGAGTCTGAACCCGCATCTAATTCAGAGGCTTTCACTTCGGCCACCAGCGACTGCTTTGAGTGGAAGTCAGCAGTGTTATTCCAAGGGCTCTTATGGATGTCGCACCACTTTCTAGTGTCCTTTGCTTGAGGATTGGATTGGTTGTCCTGATACTATCCATCTTTTCTCTATCCTTTTTTATGTGGGTTGGGGCCACCCTTTCCTAGATTTGTTTGTGCAGGGTTCCCAGGCCCAAATTGTCACATCTTTTGTTTGAGCTTCTGCTCAATTTTGACGGCATATCGGTAGGCCATGCTCAAGTATGAGATGTCCAAAAATTCCATTTCGGTCTGGATGTATCTATGCAAAGTTTCGCGATACTTGAGAAATAGATTTCACTCGGAATCTTTGATACCAATCTTGGTGCGCAAGGTATGAAAGATATTTGTTAAATCTGGCACTTCTTGGTCTATTTCTTGCCGCAGTGTGGTCCATTTGGTATACAAGTCATGATAACTTCTGATAGGGTAGTATTGTTCCTTAATAACATCCCTGAAGGATTCCCAGGTGGCCATGACTGTAAACAATGAGGGTTCCTTTGTTTCCTTTTGCTCACAAAAATTTTCCACCAATCTTTGACATGGGGAACGACTTTGAGGAGTGCAAAAGTAATCTTTTCTCTATTTGAAAAGTTATGGACAAAAAAATACCCTTCTAGTAGATTCAACCACTTGTCTACAACATTTGTGTCTATCTAAACTTCAAATATATGAATATCGAAGTTTATTTGTACCTTGAATGGGGCAACGCCTCTGCTCGATGAAGTGCATTGCCTATTGGTAGTCGTCGAAGGATTTGCACGAAAATATCCATCATATCATTCCTTTGTTGCGTGAGGGATTCCTCAATAAATATTTTGAAAGGATAGCTTGTCCCATCATATTTATTTTCTTCTTCCATGAGAGGTCGCTTGGGCGTGTGAGATCTTTTGTCCTCAAGAGAAACAAGCTTGAGACCCAACTCTTTGTACTCCTACCTCGTTGGGGACATGCATTAAGACGATAAGGAGCAGACTGCTCTGATACCATTGATCTGGATTTTATAAGTAGAACAAAATGAATACAAATTATTAACAGGTTCTTAACACAAAATAACTGATATACAATAAAACTAGTTTTCTATTCAATAAGGAAATAAGTTGAAACTGTAAAATGCAGTGGAAACAAGCTCGCTGGAATGGTGGTGGCTTATCTCTGAGAAGAGATGTGACCGCTCTGCTCATTCACAAGAAGATGATTACAATGAGGCTCTAAAGGCCTTTTTACAATAAACAAGAATTCCAAAAACCCTAGACATCCAAAAACCTAACCCTAGGAGATGAAGCACCAAAAGTCATGTGGGCCTCATCTGGGTAAGTTAGCACATCAACTTCCTGGAGTCGTAAATTTTTCATACAATCTACGTTTTAGTCGTATGATATCCCATTGGAAATGTATCATCAAGGAGATTCATTTTGGGGGCTCAATCATGCCTTCAAATATCATTGAGAATCTCAATCCCGAAAAAACTTCATTTAAGCCCTCAAAATGGCCCCAAAAGTTAAAACTGCTAAAAATAGTAAATTGCCAAAATTGCCAGAAAACTGTTTTGAGCCAGTTGGAAAAGGTGAGTGGCCATCGATATCCAATTGGATCACCATCACTCCCCTTGGAACCATTCCTATTTTTTCTGTATCTGATAAATCTCTCCCCCTTTTTCATCAATGGAAAAGGTATCTTTCCATCTGGGGCTACTCCCCCTAACTGAACTTTCCTTGGGGATACTCCCCCCGAATGAACTCTTTCTGAAACCGATCTCCCGACCTTAATTTTCCTCTTTATGTTGCTTCCTCATGAAAATATAAGACATATAAGATAAGCATTCAAAAGAATTAATTTTGGAGTAGAAATTACTCTGAGTCTCTGGCGAAGATACTCAAAGGCTTCCCGTGGAAGCGATTTTGTAAAGATGTCTCAAATCAAATCTGATGTTATTCTCTGCAACCTTTTCCCGTATAAAGTGATACCTTATTTGAATGTTCTTCATCTTGGAGTGCATCGCCAGGTTCTTTGAGATACTGATGATTCTCGTATTATCAAAATAGATTGGAATGGGATCATCATACTCAACCTATATATCTATCAGAGTTTTTTTCATCCATAGAACCTATGTACAACATGTTATTGCTAAAATATACTATGCCTCGGTTATAGATAAGGATACTAATGATTTTTTCTTGCTTATCCATGATACTAAACACTCACCCAAGTAGAATGGTGCTCCATTGGTGTTTCGTTGGTCATCAATGCAACCTGCCCAATCTACATCTGTGTAGGAAATAAGTGATATATCCTTTCCTTTTGGATACCATAATCCAAACTCTTATGTTCCTTTGAGATATCTGAAAATCCTCTTCATTGCTACGACATGTGTTTCCTTTGGTACTACTTGAAATCGTGCCACTTTTCCAACTTCGTGCATTACATATGGTCTGGATGTTGTCACATATAGTAAGCTGTCAATCATTGACCTGCATTTCCTCTGGTCTGTAGACTTTGAATCATCATATTTTCTCAACTTGCAACTGGTTTTCATAGGAGTGGTAACTGGTTTGCAATCTTCCATTCCGAACCTCTTTAGAATTTCTATGATATACTTAGTTTCAGAAATAAAAATTCCTTGGTTTCTTTAACGTATCTGAAGACCCAGAAAGAAGGATAGTTCTCCGAGTAATGACATTTCAAATTCATTCTGCATATCCTTTGCAATTTTATGGGTTAACCTATCATCATTTCTTCCAAAAATAATATCAACATAAACTTTAATTAATAAAATACTATCTTGAGTTACCTTTATGTAGAGGTTGTTGTCTTCACTTCCTTTTCTGAACCCTTCCTGATGTAGATATTTATACAGTCTAGAGTACCATGCTCTATGAGCCTGTTTTAGACCATACAAGGCCTTCTTCAATTTACACAGATGATTTGTGTTCTCCGACCACTGAAATCCTTCTAGTTGTTCAATGTAAACATCTTCTTCAAGTTCCCCATTCAGAAAAGATGATTTTACGTCCATCTAATATACTTTAATATTCTTGGAGAAAGCATAAGCTAAAATCAATTGTATTGCTTCCATTCTGGAAACTGGGGCAAATGTCTCTTCAAATTCGATTACTTCAACCTGTGCATATCCTTTACATACCAATCTATCTTTGTTCCTTGTAACCTATCCATCTTCATTCAATTTATTTCTGAATACCCACTTTGTGCCAATAACATTCTTATTATTTGCTCTTGGAACCAATTCCCAAGTGCCATTCTTCTCTATTTGATCCAATTCTTCGTCCATGGCCTTATTCCAAAATTCATCATTGCTGGCCTCTTCAAAACTATTTGTTTCAATCGTAGATGAGAGTGTTAGGTGCATTTTTTTTGGTGACTGAATTCTTCTTCTAGTCTCAACTCTTGCATCTTTGTTTCTGATAATTTGGTCTGAAGGATGATTCTTCTATACTTGTTTGCTAGGTACCTTTTGAGGCACTTACTGAACTTGCTCTTCTACTTTTGTTTGATCCTCTTCATATTCCCCTTCTACTTATTCTTCATCATCTTCTTATTCTTCGTAAAGTTGTTCCATTGATTAATTTTCTTCTTCATTTAATTCTCATCCACCTGTTTCATCAATTGTTACATTGATGCTTTCCACAACTTTTTTCAACCTCAGATTGTAACACTTGTATTCTTTCCTTATACGTGAGTAACCAACAAGTACTCATTTTTCCACATGAGAATCAAATTTTCCCATTCTTTCATCTTCTTTTTTGATGTAGCATTTTCTTCCAAATACTCTGAAGTGCTTCACATTTGTCGGTCTTCCTTTCCATAGCTCGTAAGGAGTATTGTCAGTGTTGTCTCTGAGCATTACTCTGTTTTGAATGTGAACCATTGTATGCACTGTATGTTTCCAAAATATATCTATCAATTTGGAATCCATTAACATTGTTCGAGCCATTTCTTGTACTCTCATGTTCTTTCATTCAACAACTCCATTCTATTGAGGTGTCCTAGCAATGGAGAATTGCCTTTTTATTCCATGCATGTTGTAGTAGTCCATAAATTCATTTGAAGTTAACTCTCCTCCATTATCATATCTCAAACATTTGATTTTTGAATCCATTTCATTTTCAAACATTTCCTTGTAGACCTTGAAGTTTTCAAAATCTTTTGACTTATTCCTAAGAAACAAAACTGTAGTCATTCTTGTATAATCATCAACTAGTAACATAAAGTATTTCTCAACTTTTAAACCCTTTTTTGTATTTGGTCCAACTAGATCAGTATGCACAATTTCCAGTGGTCTTGTCATTGAATATTCCTTTGATTTAAACTTGGTCTTTTTTTGCTTTCCTTGTTGACAATGCTTGCATAAAGTGTTGGTTGGTTTCGTAATCTGGGGAATTTCTCTAACTGCTTCATTTTTTTCTGAATTTAATAAGGTTATCAAAGTGTATGTGACCCATTATTTTGTGCCATAACCAACTTTCATCTTCCTTTCCTAGAAAACACTTTTTATTTCCAATTTTAGTTAATACATATATGTTGCTTGAAGTTCTTGTAGTTGTTGCAATCAATTTTCTTGAACCTTCTTTTCTTATCTCGGACTTTTGTGAATCAAAAGTAACTTTATGAACTTGGTCACACATTTTCCTCATACTTAGAAGATTATATTTCATATCTTGTACTATTAGAACATTTTCTGCCTTGGTATTCTTGTTTCCAATTATGATTGTGCCTTTTCCAATGATTTTAGCTAAAACATCATTTCTGAAAGAGATCGGTCCATCTCTTTCCTTTCTTAATTTAAGAAACCTGTATTTATCACCCGTCATGTGTTTTGAACATCCATTGTAAACATACCAACCAATTTTCTTCTGCTTATCTTGTAGAGCGAGTGTACATTCTTCATTGCTATACCGATTCTTCTTTATGTCTGTGACTGTTGTATTTTTATTGTGGTTTTCTAGGAGGAACTGTCATTCTGCAATCTTTGTCCATGTGTCCAAAATTGTTACACTTGTAGCATTCCACTTCAGTGCTCAATGATTCAAATATATTGTAACTTCTTCTCTGTGTTTCATTGGGCCTTCTTAGATAACCCTTTTAGGTATGACTTTCGAAGTTGTTTATGTTTCTGTTGTTAGCTCTGCAATTCATAGATTTATGTCTAAAATTATTACATGCATAACATAAACCAAAAAATATAGTTTGGTACCTGGGAGTTGAATATCTGTTGAAAGGAGTTGCTCTTCTGAATCCTTCTTCTTCTTGAGGCCTACCTGTCGGTCATTGATTCTGAAATCTGAATCTTCTCGATGGAGGAGTGTCCATGTAATCTTCTTTGTAGGTATTCATATCCTCTTTGATTGTTTCTACGTAGATTTTTGGATATGTTTCTTGTTATGTTGTTTTGGAGCTTGATCCCTTTTCTGTCTGATTGTATCCAAGTCCATACTTGTCATTATGAGGCTTTTGACTATTGATAATGTTATCCAAAACTTTTGATTTGTTCTGCATATTTTTCTCTTGAAGATCCTTTCTTAATGTGACAATTTCTACTTCCAAATTTCCAATGATCATGTCTCTTTATTCTAGTTGTTCTTTGAGTACTTCTTCAATTCTTTTATCTTCTTCTATTTGAACCTTCAAATTTGTGATTATTTATTCTAGTTCCTGAGTGTCTTATTTCTTGTCTAGTTATGCTTGTAGCTTCTTGTTTTTCTTCTTTTCTCTTCTTATAACTTCTATGGAACACAACAATTCTTCTCTATGGTCAACATCTTCCTCTTCATATTCTTCTTCGGTGTCTTCTTTATCAGAGTCTTCTACTTCCATGAATAAAACTTTTTTTGTTTCACTGTCACTAACTTCATCTTCATCTGATGAGGAGATGTATTCTTTGGTGCATAAGATTTTCTTGAAAGCTTTCTTTGTGGTTCTTTTTCTTTTATATGTTTGTTTTCTATTTGAGTAATCCTTATCATCATTCTTGTTATTTTTCTTATGAGGAAATTTGTTAGAAAAATGACCAATACCATTACAATTAGAACAAATCAATGGAAACTTACCTTTATATCTATCGTTGGTTCCTATGTTCAATCTTTTGACAAAGTTGTCCATTTCTTCATCATCTTCCGAGATGTCATTGTTGTTGCTATGTTCTTTTTCCTTTTTCTTTCACTTTTTCTTTGACCTTTTGGATGCTTTGAAAGTTGCTTCTTTTATATCTGAATTTTCTTGTTCAGTTCTCATTTCATATGCTATGAAGATTCCATGTATTTTGTCCATGATTATTGAGTCTAGATCTACTCTTTCTTCTAGTGTTGATATCTTAGGATAGCATCTCATAGGAAGAGATCTTAGTACCTTTTGAACAATTACAGATTCTTTAATTTCATCTCCCAAACCTATGATTTCATTTACTGTTTCATTGACTCATAATAAGTAAGCCACAATATTCTTGTATTCCTTCATATTTAGTTGTTCGAACTGACCTCTGTAAGTTTGAAGCTTTGCTTCTTTGACTTTTGAATCTCCTTCATAAATATTTTGAAGCTTGTCCCAAATATATTTAGCGGATTTAGAATGTATAACTTTGGTGTATATTGATTCACAAAGACCATTCAAAAGTGCATTTGTGGCTTTGGAATTATTTTTCCCGAGTTTTATTTCTCTTTCATTTGTCGGTGAAATTGTTGGTTCTTTGTATCCATCTACAATAGATTCCCAAATTTCAAATCCCTGTGCCTATATATATATTTTCATCCTTCTACTCCAAAATGCATACTTTTGTCCATCAAACTGTGGTATTCCATTTTTATACATGTTTCTCTCCATGATCTACCTTTCAGTGGTTAAACTAGTTTCAGAATGAACTTGTTATGATACCAATTGTTGGATTATTGAGAGGGGGGGTGGATCAATAATAGAGAAATCCAATCCTTTTCAACCAAAAAATGAAAGTGTTATATCAATGTAGCATTATCATCCACTAGTTTCAGAGTAAATAAACATTGAAAAAATGGGTAATCATACACATACATAGTACACTAGTGTTTTACGTGGAAACCCAAAGTGGGAGAAAACCAAACAATGTTTTTTCTTATATTTATTTAAGAGTTACATTCATTGGAAGCATCAAATTTCCAGATGCAACTAGAAGGAGGCTCCAACCCCCTAGTTTCTCAGGCTATAACCTGAGGGAAGCTCCAACTCCCCAATTCTTGGGCTATAACCAAAAGGAGGATACAACCCCCTATGTTCTCCAACTACAACCAGAAGGTGGATACAACCACCTATACTTGCCCCATCCAACTTCCCTAAAATATAAATGCCAAATGTAGACAACCTATCACTATCACTGAATCAACCATTGCCACTATCAACCTGTCACTGTCAACATGTACCAATAACCTGTAACAACCTGTACCAATCAACCTGCACCAAACAACCTGTACCAATAACCTGAACTAGCATGTACCATGAATCAACTACACATCAACTATGACTCATCAATATGTACCAACATCATCAACTATACACCTCATGTATGTGCCAACTCATCAACTACTTGTCTCAACCATGCACCCAACATGTACCTCAACCATATACCAAAGACATACACCAATATAACCATAAAAAATCCATCACTCTATCCATAAACCAAATACCATAAACCCTTACATCAAACCATGTTCCACAACATCATTGTTATGTAGCCTCAAGCTAAACCAACAACTTCAACAACACATCACAACCAAAAGACCAATACCCATATGTCAAATACCAACAAAAGAATACCGAATGTATCCCTCAACAAATCTTATATATGTAGCAATACTAAACATCCAATACCATCTCAAGAGATAAACCTTAGCTCACAAAACATACCTCAAACAAGATGTGCTATATCTCTCATAAATAGACCCCAACCATGTTGTTGTCGTGATTTTTGTTCCGCACTTTTTTCTGCCGTGATTTTTTTAGTGCACTTTTTCTATCGTACTTTTTCTGTCGCTATTTTTCTACCATGATTTTTCTGCTGCACTTTTTTTGTCGCACTTTTTCTGCCACAATGTTTCTTCTACACTTTCTCTGCAGCGATTTTTTTGCCATGATTTTTCTGTCACACTTTTTCTGCCATGATTTGTCTGCCGCACTTTTTCTACTGCGATTTTTCTATCGCGATTTTTCTATCGCACTTTTTCTGCCGCACTTTTCTTGCTGCACTTTTTCTGCCATACTTTTCCTGTCAAATTTTTTCTACCGCACTTTTCTCTATCAATAATACCTTCCCAAATAACCTTTCAAAAAATAGATATTCAATGATATTCAATAGGTTCAAGTGTGATTAAATGAGAGAGCGTTGCCTCTTATTTATACTTTCATGTAGCATCCCACTTCCCTTATTTTAGGAAGTTTTCCATTAACTTTATTATTTAAATAATTTCTTTTGCAAACACTTTGACTACTTTGACCTTTTGGGGCTTCTAGATGACTCATGAGGGTTCTTCAACTTCACATGGCCATAAATCTCTAACCATGAGTTATGTGATGTTCCACATACCATCGAAAATGGCATGACATGTACTATCCATCTAGAATAGTATTACCTAGAAATATATAAAAAATCATACCATTATCCATAAAACAAACTTAGGTCCATTACCCAAACCTTTGTGCTACTGGAATTCACTACCAGAATTTCTTCAAGGGTTGACATCAATGAAAACCAACCCAATTAATCAACAATATATCAAGGATGATTTTAAGGATGGAAATTTATTTTAAAATGTAGAAACCTTGGCGAATATTACTAATCCTTTATATGCCAACTATAAATCATTTGCGATATTTTTGTAAAAATATTCAAATTTCTAAGGATTTTATATAGTTTTTATAAAATTTTGGCGATTTTTAAGGTAAAGTAATTTTATCCTATAGAATTTGGGTGAATCATTTTTAAAATAACGAATCTCATTTTTGGAAAAACCATGGAAAAATAGCCCATGAGTGAAATTTAGCCCCTAAAATCATCCCTACAATATATTCCAGAATCCTTTGTGGAACTTTGCTCCCAATAATTTCCCACCAATGTTTGACATGGGGGAGAGCCTTAAGGAGTGAAAAGGTGATATTTTCCCTGTCGAAGAAATTATGAACAGATAAATAACCTTCTAGCAGATTTAACCATTTTTCTAGGGCATCCGCATCTATCTGTCCTTCAAATATGGGAATATCGAAATTAAATTGTACCTTGAAAGGCGAGGTGCCTCAAAAGTGGTCGCTTGATGAAGATGTGCATGTTGTTATCAACAGGCGTTGAAGGATGTGGGAAAAATTCTCCATCATTTCGTCCCTCTATTGCATGAGTGCTTGCTCAAGCAACAGATTTATAGAATCATATTCTCTACCATTTTATTTTTTATTCCACCATGGAGTATTTCTTAGGCGTACGAGAGAGAGTTTCCTCAAGAGAGACAAGATCAAGAACCAACTTGCTATACTCAGACCTCGTCTGGGACATGAACTGAAAAACAATCAAGAGCAGCCTGCTCTGATATCACTGATCCAAATTATTTTCGGCACGAAATGAGAGCAGAGCTATAATAAATAAATCTATAGAGATATCTCTGATATACAAAAATATAATAGAAATGTATCAGATATGTAACCAGAAACACAGAGATACAGTAATACACAATTTTCTATTAATGAGTGAAAATGTTCAAAGACTATAAAAATATAGAGTGAAAGACTCGCTAGAATGGTGGCAGCCTATCTCTGAGAAGAGGTGTGTCTGATACTCGCATTCTCAAGAAGATGATTTGACAATGAGGCTCCAAAGGCCTTTTTATCATAAATAAAATCCAAAACCCTAACCCTGGAAGATGAAAAGCCAACAATTTCGTGGACCCCATTTTGGGTAGTTTGGTGTATCAACTTTCAAGGGGCGTAACTTTGGCATATGATCTCCATTCGGGGCACACGATAGCTCGTTGGAAAGATATTGTCGAGGATATTCATTTTGGGGGATAAATCAGAGCCTTTGGCTATCATTGAGAATCTCGATCCCAAAAAACCTTCATTTAGGCCCTCAAAATGGTTCCCGAAGTTAAAAATTGTTAAAAATAGTAAATTGACAAAATTGCTAGAAAACTATTTTAAGCTAGTTGGAAAAGGTGGGTGGCCAAAAATATCCACCTGGATCACTAGATGACCAAAAGATTCTAAAAATGTTTGTAGATCACTAGTCCCTAAAACTTGAGCCATAATAGAGGAGGACCATTGGCATTGTGAATATGTAGGGTGTTGATTAGAAGGATCAGTGACAGTATAACCAACTACTCTTTTTGTGCGGACCCATATAGGAAGTTATGGTACTAGTGAAATATCACGTTCAATGGAATCAACTAGAGGAGGTAAGTAAACATATATATATTTGTATCCTCACTATAATCATCTGAAGAAGAAAAAGAAACTAGAATAGGGGAACTAAATGAAATAAGGGGAATAGAAGATGGCACAAATTCTAAATTAGGCTCATAGGACGAGACCTTCATCAAACTTGACATCTCTTTGAGTAATGAATTTTATTGAATGAGGTTGAAGAATTATATAACCTTTTACACATTCAAAGTATCCAACAAAAATGCACTTCTCACTCTTAGGTTATAATACTTTCCTTTTCTCATTAGGAATGTAAGTCGTGCTTCACTATGAAACACATAAAAGTGGTTGACAACTAGTTTAATGTTACTCCATGCTTCTTCCACTATTATTGTATTTTAAATCCTTTGTGAAAGTGTGATTAATTATTGCACAATTCATGGATTCCAACCAAAAATGAGGACTTAGTCCCTTAGATTGGATCATACAATTTGGGATTTCTTTTAATGTGCAATTATTTATCTTAGCAACACCATTTTATTGAAGTGTGCATAGAATAGTATGTTGCATCTAAATGCCCAGTGTAATGTAGTAAGTTGTTAATTTTTCGTTAACATATTCATCACCAGTATCTATTCTTAACTTCTAAAGTTGATGTCCAGAGTGTTTTTCTACAAGGACCCTGTAGGCCAAAAAAATGTCAAACAATTCATTATTAAGTTTTAAGAAATAAACCCAAGTGTGTCTAAAGAAGTCATCAATTAAGGTTAAGAATTAATTGAACCCATAGAAAGAATTAGAAGGAAGAAAATCACACAAATCACCATGAACAAGTTGTAAGGGGGTTGATGCATGCCAAGAGGCACTTTTGTCAAAATTGTCTGGATAATGTTTACTAAGAACGCATTTGTAACTAACATCATCTATGCATGTAATGAGAGGAAGAATAGTCACCATATTATGTTTACATGGATGCTATAATGAGTGATAGTTTTGATGAACAAAATCCTCATGCCAATTTTTTCTCATGTCTTCAACATGAGGAGTAATGATCCATAAATAGTGGGTCTATGGCTTATATGTATCACCAACATATATTCTTTGTGGAATTACAATTTTTTCTCCATTATTTGGGTTGTTTACAACTTGGTTTTCATTTTTTGTGATCGCTAGACCAATTCCAACTAAGTTTCCAACTATGTCTGAGACCAACAATGAAGGAAATGTTGAGTGGACAGATTTAATCATCCAACAATTGACAAATGTCGAGGGGGTGAATTAAGTCGACCGTCAATGAAGGAAATGTTATTTGGATAAATTTAGTAGCTCAAAAATGGAGAAAAACACCCAAGGTGATTTTAACCACTCGACATGAGATAAAAATTACTAGGGGAAAATTTAAACATTTGACATCAGAGAGAAATGACCCAGGGAAAGTTTAGACACCCGACATCGGAGAAAAATGACTTGGGGTGAGTTTAGACACTCAACATCATAGAAAAATGACATGGGGGTAAATAGAAGATTCCCAACGAAAGAAATATGACCCAACAATGATTAACTCCAACCAATTTCTCAGTTGGGATGCCCAAAACTACGCAAAACACCGAGAGGGGTATAAATATGCTTAGGAAGAAGTAAATTCACCCAACAATAAAATAAAACACCCAAAGGAGGGAATACAATTTGTGGGTGAGTGGAACCTCAATCAATAAGACAAAACATAGCTCAAATAGGTTTGCGATAATGAAGCTTGCATATATTAACCAGAATAAAAATTTCAAGCTATAAAAATAAAACAAGAAGCACAATATACCTCATAAAGTAGATTGCACCCACACAATATAAACAATAAAGATTAATTTTTCTTGGGAAATTCATCACAATGGGTGAGCTATGCATGCCCAAACAACTCATGCATTGTTAATTACGAAAATAAATGCATATTTCCATGGCTAAAAGATGCCTTCGCTCATCGTGGACAAGCTCCTTGACTCGTTCATCCACCGATATTAAACCAGGCTACACTCTTTGAGTTCTCATATATGAAAACTTTCCAAGTTCTCCTTGTCTCCCTTCATTTCCCTTTTCTCTACAACATTCATTATTTTAATGTGCTTCCTTGGGAAGGCCAATTGTCACATGCTTCATTTCCACTTCCTATTTTTACAAAAAAAAGGGCAAAATAGAATGAAATTAACAAGTACAAGTTTATTACAATTTTACAATTTTTTTGGTTTAGGATCCAATTCAGATCACACGTCCCCATTTGTAGGATTTTTGTCCCCAAAATATTCAACTCCTTCACTCTTCTTCTTCTCCTATCATCAACCAGACTCTGACAAATCTCAAAGAAAGGATTCCTCTTTTGTAGGATATAATATAAGAGTTGCATAGGGGGTGAATTTGGCATAACCCTGATGTCATTATCATGGTTGTAGAAGACATTCATTGCTGCAATAGTTTGTTGGACTACCATTGCTCCTTGGGTTGCAAGTTCTAAAAATTCCTATTTCTCCTTGACCTTGACTCTCCAAGATTTCTTCTTGGTTGTTTGGATCTTAGGATGGAGTTTTCAGTGAAGCCTACAACCTTTGGCCTTTCAATATCCATTCAATCTGTAGTATTAGCAATAGTTCTTGCATGACTACCTGGAATTCTAGAGTGCCAAAAATTTCTATCCTTATGACCCATTTTATTGCAACAAAACAAAGTTAAGCCATTGTAATGTCCCCTGCCGCCCAGGATGAGCCACAATACACGAGAGGACACTTTTATTCTCCCTATGGAACATACTGTAACATACCCAACATCCAACTGAGCTATGCCACGTAAATTTTTCGAACTGCATGGAATTAAAACATATGCACACAGAACTCTTGCGGAATATTATATATAAAATGTAAACAACAAATACATTATGTAAATGCACAATTTCATAGTGAAATAACAATAAACATATACATGCAACATATACACAGAATACCCATAAAAATAAACATGTAATTAATAATATAACATGTAAATTTATCACGCATTTGACACTTATCTTGGTAAGAATATCACCAACTGCGTGCAGACCTTCCACAAACCTTCCAGCCATAGACCACACTTCTCATCACTCTCAACAATGGGTCACCCCCGAGGTGGGACTAAACTTCACCCGGGTAAAGGGATTCCTAACCAGGCTAATGGATCATAGACAATAGAAAATACTCCATCACAGGTGAAAAATCAAACTAACAGCCTACAGCCTCTCATTCCCCACATCCCTGTCCCACCCCAGGAAGTGTGCCCCTTCTCTGCTCAATAGTCCTTCGGCTACCCCACTTCCTTTCCAGACTTCAACAACAAGTTGTATAGGAAGTCTTAGAGCCCTGTAGTTGTAGTTTAGAACCTTCAGGAAATCAATTCCCAACAAATCTCTCACCCGGAGAGGAAATGCTCACATGCTTGACAAACCACCTCTTAAATATTCCACAACACTGACAACCCGCTTCTTTAGTCCAGCTGTCAAGATAAACAAATACACAAACAAGTATGGCTATGGATACAAGTTTAGGTACAGTGACATGAAGGCACAGAGGATAGCTCAATGAGTGTGTGAATGCTCATGGATGATTGACTAGATGACTGAATGATGGAAGGAATACTAATGGAAAATGAACTAAGTCCCAACAATATGTATGCGTGTCCCCAACTTGACACTTGTCATGTTGGAAGCTACTTTCGCCCATTTGTCCCCAACTTTGGAACTTAGGATAAAATAATTATCCATACTTTATACTTTAATAAATATCAATATAATATTCCTTTTTGGCTTAAGCTCCCTAGCTTAGCCCATTTCCTTATATTTTATCCCTCCCTTTCCCTAACTAGTGGAGTTTAGTACCCTATACTCTTTTATCGTGGTCAGTTTACGTGCAACGATGTATTTTATATTAATGTTGAGACATATACAAAAGTAGGCACACTGGACTTTAACATCTAGGCTCTCCAGCCTAATAATCACAAAACTGGCTCACAAACCTATAAAACACAGCATATACACAAAGGCTCCCTAGTCTCAAAATAACATGCACTTAAGTTGTTGTGCGCGGTATCCTGGAATGTGCACACTTCCTCATTTTACTGTGCAGTACATGCATGTACTATGCCATGAAAGGTGCATACAAAAATGATATCAAAACAACTCACTAGCTTAAGTACATTTTCATTTACCTTACAATTGGGTTCGGCCTAGGGAATTACAATCCCCTCCCCTTATTTATACACTGTCCTCAATGCATTATGTACTCATACACAACAACATTTCAAAAATCCTCAAAACGATGTGGGTATTCTGCCTGCATTGCATCCTCATGCTCTCAAGTAGCGTCCTCAGGACCGTACCAGGTCAATTGGACCTTTACAAGCCCTATGGCTTGATTTCAGAGTTGTTTGATTTTCTGGTCCAAAATGCATACCAGACCATTATGAGTCTGTTCTTAGCTCAAACCTTTTCCCCATGAGGTAGTGTTTCCATTTCCTCAAGGCATGCACTATGGCTTCCAACTGCAAATCATGAGTGGCATAGTGTCTTCCATGCTCCTTCAACTTCCTTGATTCATAACATATAACAAACCCATTTTGACTGAGGACTACACCAAGTCCTTCTTTACATGCATCTTTGAAAACAATGAAGTCTACATTTGGGTCTACAATCCTTAGTATTGGAACACTTGTCAATAATTGTTTCAAGTGTTGGAAACTCTTTTCACAATCCAATGTCCACTGAAACATCACACCCTTCTTTTGTAAGGAAGTGATTGGGTGTGCAATCTTTGATAATCCTTCAATAAATATCCTATAGTAGCCTGCAAGGGCCATGAATGATCTGACCTCTGTCACATTCTTTGGTGCTGACCATTCTCTAATGGTTTTTATCTTCTCAGGATCCACTGTTATCCCATCCTTTGAAATGATATGTCCCAAATAATGAATTTTCTTCTGACAAAATGAGCACTTGCTCAATTTGGCATACAATTGATTCTCCCTTAATACTTTCAACACCATCCTCAAATTATGCTCATGCTCTTCTTCCGACTTAGAATATATAATAATGTCATCTAGAAAGACAATGAAAAACTTGTCTAAGTATTCTTGGAAAACACCATTCATTAAGCACATGAAAACAGTTGGTGCATTTGACAACCCAAATGGCACCACTGTGAACTCATAATGACCATACCTTGTCTTGAAGGTGGTCTTGTTGATATCTTCTTCTTTAATCCTTACTTGATGGTATCCTGACCTAAGATCTATCTTTGAAAATATATTTGCATCCTTCAATTGATCAAAGAGATCATCAATCATTGGCAAAGGATACTTGTTATTTACAGTCACTTTATTCAATTGTTTGAAATCAATGCACAATCTTAATTTCCCATCTTTCTTCTTCACGAACAAGAATGGGGCACCCCCAAGGTGACACACTTGGGTGTATATACCCTTTCTTTAGAAGTTACTCATGATGCATTTGTAACTCCTTCATATCTGGTGTACTTATTATATAAGGAGTCTTTGACATTGGAGCTTCTCCAAGCATTAAATTTATAGAGAAATCAATTTCTCTCTTTGGGGGTAGTCTTGGTACCTCCTTGAACACATCTTCAAAATATTTCAGGATGGCATGATCTGCCAAATTTGGAACCTTATCCTTAAGTGTCTCTTCCATATGTGTTGCAAATATTTGACACCCTTTTCTGTAATATTTCTTCAGCTACAATGCTGAAATTTCTCTGATGGTTACTGCCTTGGGAATTCCCTACACTCTCCTTAGGCTCCCTTCCTCATCCAAGAAAGTAAATTTCTTGTTATGACAGTCTAGGATAGCATGATGCTGGTCCAACCAATCCATCCCAATTAGACATTCATAGGAACCTAAAGGCAAGATGTTCAAATCTACCCTGGTGTTTAGTCCATTCATGTCCATAAGACATGACTTAACCATCTCATTAACTTTTCTTTTGGCTCCACGAGCCAGCTACACCAACCAATATTTTTCATTCTTTCTTCTTGGAAAATGCAAACTTTCCACCATATTATGATCTATATAGCTATGACTAGCTCCTGAATCAATTAAAATAACAATGGTTTGGTTGTTGATCATACCTTCCACTTCAATCATATGTGACTGATGTTCTGCTTGCTTTTTGTCTAGGGATGCATAGATTCTTGGCACATTTCTTCCCATGTCCTCCATTATTTCCTCTTGTTGTACATTGTGAACAATCCTCACTTTTTCACCTCTGTGAGGATAATCTCTGAACATATGATCTTATTTACAACCCCAACATTGAATAGGTGGTTTCCTTGGCCTTTGACCTCCTTCCTCAATCGTTCTAGGTTCTCTAGAAGTTGGTTGTCCCTGAGTATTATTTCTAAAGAATGGTGGCTTAGTTCCCTTCTTCCTCTGATCCATCTTAAACTTCTTTTTTTCTTCCCAAGATTTTTGGAAAGTTGGCCTTACTTTTTGTTGATCATATAGGAATTTATCTCGCCTTATGGTCTCCTCCAATGTCTTTGGATCATCATATTGTATTTTGTCACTGATGAATGATGGAAATCCACTCAAATACCTTTTAATTTTAACTGTCTCATCCTTGATGAAAGAGATATACTTCAACATTTCTAAAAACCTTCTCTCATATTCATCAATGGTCATACTCCCAAGCTTGATTTCAAAGAACTCTTTCATTTTCTTGTCATAATATCTCTTAGTCAAGTATTTCTTCTCAAAATACTTCTTGAATTCCCTCCAAGTAACACTTGTCTCTTTAATGTGTTGCACCTGCACAATATGATCCCACCACATGGATTCCTTTCCCTTGAGTTGATAGATAGAAATTATACCTTCTGCATGAGAATAATAATTATGAAATTGAAAATAATTTATCATGCCCAAAAACCATGTCTCTGTATCTTCATCCTTCTTGCGATCACCATCAAATGTAGGAGGTTTGATTTTGTTCATTTCTCCTCACAGTTCATCCACCCCAACCCCCTTATGATTCCTGACAAGGGATGGACTTGATTTGTTGTGTGCCCTCTTATTGGAATGACTCAGGGAGTGATGGTGATGTCTACTAACACTTCTTTCTCTTCTTTTCTCATCAGGAGACCTATGACTTCCTAATTTTCATGAGCCACTCTCCTTATCCAATTTCTTTTCTATTATGTTCAAGATCTGCATTAACTTCATGTTGAAGTCATCCTGATTCTCCTTGGCTCTCATAAGCCTTTCATTATCATCTTTATGGCTTTGTACATCCTTCTAAAAATTGTTGAGGGTATCTACCATATTCATGTTTTCATCCCTTCCTTCTCCATGTCCATTGGAGTTTGTTCCTTCAATGCCCAAATGGACATCCATCCCTCTGATATCATCTTCCTAGATATATTTCCCATGTGCCTCATCCATTACTCTGAACTCTATGTTGATTCTGATATGATATAGTTGTTTTTTACTCTACAAAATGTCCAGCCAACAAAGCTTTTTCAGGCTAATTGTTTCAATAATTTCATGAAAATATGAACCATTCTGGTTCAATAATATATCAGAACTATTTCTTCTGATTTCTTGAAAAAATGAATGTCCAAATCAATTTTCTAGGTGGATATTTAGATTCCATTGTTCGATACCTTTCGAACACCTTATCCCATGCTCAATTATGAGTCTTGAGCAAAACGTTATGGTTATTTGAAATTTGCCCATTAATTTTTCTGTTCATTTTTCAACTTGGCTCAACTCTGCGCTGCAATTATGCATTTTTGCACCTACTCCATTGGAGTTTTCATAGGATCTCAATCGGTTTTCTTCATATACATATTATGGACACTCTATCCAAGTTTATCCTTTTTTCGGGTTACTAGTTGCTAGTTACAGCCTGTTGAAGTTCTAGACCAATTCGTGTTTTTGGTCTGGAATGCTATAAGTACCTTATTTTCCATTTTAAACATCTTTAACATGAAAAGAAATTTAATTTAGCTATCGGACTATCTTCTATGGTTCAATAGATTTCCATTGAATGCTCATGTTCCTCAATATGATTCTAGAGTAGAAAGCTATGGCCCTTTGAAGTTAGATGGGTCTTAAATTTTACTCTCCATTGTTTGTGTTGTAACTTTCTCATAAAAGCTTTGTTTGACGAATAGTTTACACCATTAGAAAGCTCTCTTCAAGATCTTTTATTTGAGATGCAAAGAGAAAGTGTACCTTGGTAGACTCTATTCTTATGGTTCTTTCATTACTAAAAATGCTCTTAAGGTCCTCAAAAACACGTTGCAAAAAGATGACGTTCAAATAGTATAAAATGTCGCGGAAATTCACTGGTTTTTCATTGTTTTTCACCATCCAAATGAATTCTCGCACACAAATTTCAACTTGTACACCCATATTTACCATGCACAACAACACCACAAGGTAAATCATGCTACGCACACGTATAACCACTATGCATCACTTCTCTGTCGCACCAATAACTTCCACGCATTACTTTTGTGTCGCGCGCCAATATCCACCGTGCCCAGTTTTGGTTCTTGCACTATTACCCGTTGCGCGAAATTTTTGTATCACGCGTTGATATTCTAAGTGCATTTCACTCTACGCACTGAACCATGCTATATTTTAGTACACCCTCATTTCACACCAATACTCTGCGCACACCATTAACTAAACTGTCGCGCGACAACATATACCCACGTTGCACGTGCACCAACCAAACTCCTTCACGCTATGCCAATACTGCTCACACCACGCATGCCATTATTATGTGTGTGCACATCGTGCACACCAACACTTTTCCGCGCGGTGCCAAAATTTAGTGCATGCACCAGCACGCCACTAGTTTTTCACATGGTGCCAAAATTTAATGTGCGCACCAACACGCCACTATTTTTCCCTGCGGCACCCAATTTTTACATATCACAATAGTTTTACTACAAATCATCCATTTCTAGTGCGCCTACCTAGGCACATACATTTTTATGCGTGTCAATTCCTCGTGAATTCCACTACAGAAATTGGGGATTTTTCCTAACTTTTTCCCCAATTTACCATAGACATTATGCAACTATGAAAATTGTTCAATTTCACCCCGATAACACCAATTCAACCTTTGTAACAACAAATCATTGTGGGTTTGACATTTATGGAATGCATTTTTCCCAAACTCAATTCACGAATTGAGAATTTTAATTACTAAATTCTCTCCAGCTGTCGTGACTTCATTGTAACTTCAAATTCGACCCATTCTAGGTCCGAATTTTGCTACAACAGATATTAAATCAGAAATATCTCACCACTTAGCCAAATTTCTCATTTTTCCCATGAATTTAACAACATAAATTGGGGTTTTTTTCCCAATTCCGCGTCGTGGCTTCTAAATTTTACCATGGACACTCTGCAACTCAAAATTTGGCCACTTTGTAATAAATCCTCTGTGAAATTTCGCTTCAACTCAACTTGCTCGGCCCATCCAATCTCAGTGTTGAAAATTGAATCTTCGATACCATATTGTAACGTCCTCGACCATCCAGGCTGGGCCATGATACATGAGAGAACACTTTTATTCTCCCTGCGGAACATATTGTAACATACCCAACATCCAATTGAGCTATGCCACATAAATTTTTTGAACTGCATGCAATTAAAACATATGAACACAAAACTCTTGTGGAATATTATATATTAAACTTAAACAACAAATACATTATGTAAATGCATGGTTTCATACTGAAATAACAGTAAACATATACATGCAACATATATAGACAATACCCATAAAAATAAACAGGTAATTAATAATGCAACATGTAAATTTATCACACATTTGACACTTATCTTAGTAAGAATATCACCAACTATGTGCATACCTTCCAAGAACCTCCTACCCTTAGACCACACTAATCATCACTCTCAGCAGCGGGTCACCCCTGAGATGGGACTAAACTCCACTCGGGTAAAGGGATTCCTAACCAGGCTAATGGATCATAGACAACATGAAAGACTCTATCATAGGTGAAAACTCAAACTAACAACCTACAACCTCTCATTCCCCACATTCCTGTCCCACCCCGAGAAGTGTGCCCCTTCTCTGCTCAACAATCCTTCGGCTGCCCCACTTCCTTTCTGGGCTTTAGCAACAGGCCGGACAAGAAGTCTAAGATCCCTATAGTTGCAGTTTAGAACCTTCAGGAAATCAATTCCCAACAAATCTCTCACCCAGAGAGGAATTTATCACGGGCCTAATAACCCACCTCTTCAATATTCCACGAGCCTTACAACCCGCTTCTTCAATCCAGCTCCCAACCTAACCATCTACACAAACAAGTTTGGCTATGGATACAGGTTCAGGTACAGTGACATGAAGGCACGTAGGATAGCTCAATGAGTATGTGAATGCTCATGGATGATTGATTGGACGACTGAATGATGGAAGGAAGAATGATGGAAAATGAACTAAGTCCCAAAAATATGTATGCATGTCCCCAACTTGACACTTGTCATGTTGGAAGCTACTTTGGTCAACTTGTCCCCAACTTTGGAACTTAGGATAAAATAATTATCCATACTTTATACTTTAAGAAATATTAATACAATATTCCTTTTTGGCTTAATCTCCCTAGCAGGGATGATTTTAAGGATGGAAATTTATTTTAAAATGTAGAAACCTTGGCGAATCTTGCTAATCCTTCATATGCCAACTATAAATGTTTGGCGATATTTTTGTAAAAATATTCAAATTTCTAAGGATTTTATATAGTTTTT
>SNQJ01S0025908.1:49205-59456 GCA_010110895.2 Picea sitchensis
AAATTTCTAAGGATTTTATATAGTTTTTATAAAATTTTGGCGATTCTTAAGGTAAAATAATTTTATCCTATAGAATTTGGGTGAATCATTTTTAAAATAGCGAATCTCAGTTTTGGAAAAACCATGGAAAAATAGCCCATGAGCGAAATTTAGCCCCTAAAATCATCCATGCTCCCTAGCTTAGCCCTTTTCCTTAACTTTTATCCCCCCCTTTCCCTAACTAGTGGAGTTTAGTCCCCCATACTCTTTTATCATGGTCGGTCTACGTGCATTGATGCATTTTATATTAATGCTGAGACATATACAAAAGTAGGCACACTAGCCTTTAACTTCTAGGATCTCCAGCCTAATAATCACAAAACTGGCTCACTAGCCTATAAAACACAACATATACACAAAGGCTCACTGGCCTCAAAATCGCACGCACTAAGTTGTTGCGTGTGGTATCCTGGAATGTGCACACTTCCTCATTTTATTGCACAGTACATGCGCGCACTATGTTGCGAAAGGTGCATACAAAAATGATATCAAAACAACTCACCAGCTTAAGTACATTTTTATTTACCTTACAATTGGGTTCGGCCTAGGGATATTACAATAAATTTTTAGTTTATGAGAATGCTCGCTATCTTGGTTGCTTGGTCCCCCAAGAGTTGGAGAAAATATGGATGGAAGAATCATCTATTTGTTTCCCTCTTCCAAGCTTATACAAGCATATTTGAGTGGCTTGTTGCACATGGCTTCTTTTTCGGTTCCTCTTTCCTTGAAAAATACGGTTTGAGTTGCACTTGTTCTAGATTCTTGTCCACTGAATCCTATGCCTTCATGTTTGGACCTTTGTTGAGCTATTATGGGAATCAAAATCCATTGGCCTTCCTTTTTAGGCCTTTGGAAATCATATACCATTTTCCTCATGATCTTGGAACCGATGCCTCTAGTGTGCTTCTAAAATTCACCAAAGGTTTCTTGAGAAAAGGGACTTAGAGGGTAATTTTACCATGGTTTCCTTTGTCATGGTACTAGATTTGGTAGTGGAAATGGAAAGGGCTTGCTTGGTCTCTTAGACAACTGCTTCTAGATTCCTCAAGGCCTCTTCTCATGACATCTTCTTCAAGTTCCTTGACAAGCATGCTATGATACCATCTGATCCATAAATAGTGGGCCTATGGTTCATCCATTTCACCAACGCAAACTCTTTGTGGAATTTATATTTTGTTCTTTGTTCTTAAGGTCATTTAGTACTTGGTTTTCATTACTTGTTGTCACTAGACCAATTCCAACTAAGTTCCCAAATTGTGTCTAAGATCAATAGTGAAGAAAATGTTTAGTGGAAGAATTTAATCATCCAATAATGGGGAAAAATGTCGAGGGGGGAAATCAAGTTGACCAACAATGAAGAAAATGTTCTTTGGATGAATTTAGTAGCTCGATAATGGAGAAAAACACCTAGGGAAATTTTAAGCACTTGGAANAGAGACCCAACATCAATGAAAAATGACTTGAGGAAATTTTAGACACCCTACATAGAGAAAAATTACCTCGAGCGATTTTAGACACTAAACATCAGAGAAAAATGACATGTGGGTAAAGAGAAGATGCCTAACTAAATTAAAGTGACCCAATGATGATTATCTCCAATCAACTTCTCATTTGGGATGCCCAACACTAAGAAAAATTCCCATAGGGGTATAAATTTTCTCAGGAAGAAGTAAATTCACCCAACAATAAAATAAAATGCCCAGAGGGAATACAATTTGTGTGTGAGTGGAACCTCAATCAACAAGATAAAATGAAACTCATAGAGGATTGAGCTAATGAAGCTTGCATATATTAACCAAAACATAAATTTCAAGAAATAAAACTCAAACCAGAACCACAATATACCTCATAGATCATATTGCACCCACACAGTATAAACAATAGAGATTTATTTTTCTCAGGAAATTCATTACAATGGGTGAACTATGCATGCCTAGACAACTCATGCATTGTTAATCATGAAATAAATGAAAATTGCCATGGATCAAATATTCCTTCACTCATCTTGGAAAGGATCCTTGACTCCTTCATCCACCAATCATTAAGTTGGTTACACTCTTCAAGCTCTCATCTCCACAAAATTCCCAAGTTATCCTTGTCTCCCTTCATTTCCCTCTTTGCTACAACCTTAATTATTTTAATGTTCTACCTTTGGAAGTCCAACCATCACATAGTTCATTTCCACTTCCCATTTTTCCAAAATAAAGAAAAAATAGAATAAAAATAACAAGTACAAGTTTATTGTCGATTCCCTCTATCTCAGTCGATTAAGATGTGGGTTTTGTTTGCTAGGTAACCTAAGTTCAATACTCTTATGTTGTGTTTATTCAGGAGGATACACCCAAAAATCCAACCATGTTAAGGGCTGGTGCGACCCAAGCTGGGTGCGATCCTCGAGTGATTTTGATGGCTTAGATGCCCCTGGGTTGTGGATTCTTAGCCAATAGTTCAAATGTTGGCACAACAAGTAACAGACATTTCTAACAACAACAAAAAAGCAAGTACAAGTTGACTACAATTTTACAAAATATTTTGGGTGAGGATCCAATTCAGATCAAATAAAAATGAAGGGAAGAGATGATGATCCATTGTTGTCAAATCTGCACAACCTAGTAATATCATTAACAATTCCAGTTGATAAGATATGCTTAAGATACTTTAAAGATTTGATTACAACTTGGTGAGGTGAAAATTCTACTATTTTCCTTCTCGTGGATGAGTGATTTGATATATTGATAGAAGGTTGTAGGAAAGTTATATGTAACTAAGGATATACTGCACTAGTTCCTAGAGATTTACAGTTTTGGAGGGTCAAATATACATCTACAACTAAGGAATATCATCATATGATCTTATAGTCTTCGATTTATAGGTTTGCAACATTTTTCCGTAGTTTCAAGGCCAGATATAGAAAGGTCAAATTTACTATGGTATTTCTAGCCAAATAGGGGCGCAACTCAACCAGAGCAGTCATCCAGCAGATTGAAGGGAAATAAATTGATTTTATAATATTGTAAGACTTTGCATGCATCCATTAGAGGTCTAGGAGGATCCATATCTCTCTATTGCATTGTATTTTGGAGGTGTCTTCAGCCAAAAAATCCATATTTCCCATATCTTTTCCAGATCTGTATATCTCTCGTATTCAGGTCAGCTTATATATTAAATAAAGGTCAGATCTGAAGTTTTGTGGCTATTTCCTTGTGTTATTCTCTTTGTATATTTTTATTTGTCTATTGTTTCTCCATATCAATCAGTTATTTTATGCAAAAATCTTATACTCAAACCCATCGCAACTTTGGAAGACAAATTGCAAAATATTTGACAAAACTACCCTAAACAGACAAGTAAAAAAACTCAAATTTATTGGTAGTTATACTCAAGAACATTACAGTGGTATTAGAGTGAATATCCTTGCCAGCATGTGATTAAATTGATGACTAGAAGGAGAGGTTGAGGAGGAAATATTTTACCAGAGTCACAAAAGGGAGAAGAGACAGAAGGCAGCATGGGGGAGAGACATGAAATATGGAATGCCAATGATAAGGAAGTATGGACGAACATGTTTCAGGACATGAAGCACTCCATTGATAGGACACAGTTTGACTTACAACATCACATGAAAGAGACACAAGACCACTTGTCCAGGGGATAGAATGAGCTCAAAATGTCCTTGACAGATATAAGCACCATCCTGAAAGAATGACAATAAAAGATCACATATCTTCTCATGCACATGATTCATGATAGATAGCCTCAAATGAATGGGGGTAATAATGGGGCTAGGAGATCCCATGGAGGAGAAGGGAATTACACAGAGACTAGTCACTAGACCCAATATGAGGGGAAAAGCTTATTTGGAGGTGCACATAACAAGATGTCAGGTAATATTAGAGAAACACCAAGGCCGTACATGCCTATTTTCTTGGATACATGTCAACAAGATTTGTAGGGTCACATGGGAATATAAGACAACTTTGAACAAAATGAAAGAGAGTATGCGACATTAAGCATAGGTTTTAGGTGGCAGGTCACACTACTAGAGTATCGTGGAATAAAATTTAGGGGAAGACCCAAGGTGTTAGGGACCTAAACTCCCTAGCCCCTCACATAGGTAGAATACTATAATTCCATGTAATAAAGGCCAATATTAATAAGGCATACCAATAAGGAAGAATAAGTCAAATGTAAGAAGACCTAATCGAAGCTTTTGCTTCTAGAAGGATCTTCCTCTAGATTGTTATTTTGGATAAATAGATTTAGTATAAATAGGATTAGAGGGTATGAGAAATGTTGTCTTGGAGATTATTGTAATAGAGATATTCTCTACTGGAGGTTTCCCCCTCGAAGAGGCAAGTGAACATTTCTATCATTAATCAAGGTGCTCTTTATGGTGTTATTCTTGTATTATTCTAATATTTTTATGGTTATATCATTGTTGTTCTGCCATTTCTAGCTAAAATATTTATGTTATACATCTATTTTATATCTATAATACTACAAGTGGTATCAGAGCACTTTTCTCAGCATAAAATTGTGGGTTAATTTTTTTCAGGGTAGAGACGTATTCTGACGTCTTAAATCTATAAATATCTGCTATAGCGGGAAAACCCCCCTATGGACTACACTAGGGTTCAACATGTAGGAAAATTTAACCATCTAAAAGTATCCTACTTTTTATAACTACCTCGACTATACCCCACATTCATGCATGAAATACAAAGTAAAAAGATTTGGTAACTCTACCTTAAACTCTACATCCGGTGTCGATCCTTTCGCGTTCAATTGCTCCTCGACTACAAGTCTCCTCCTAAGGTTGACTTGCATTCACAAAAATACAAACAAGAAACTACGATCATGCATCTCATATATGAATTAGTGGGTTAGATGTCATAATAAAACATAAATCAAACATAAATATTGAACACATCATATGGAGGGACAGAAAAATATTCCTTTTATTAGAATCACAAAGTTTACTTGCAATGAGATCGTCAATTGCTCCATGAACGTAGTCTGGGCTCCTATTTACCAAGCTCCAATTGTGATTCCACGTATATTTATCCTCTCAAACTTCTTCTAAGGAAATGGCATGGGCTTATGATTGAGGGAAAAGGGCTAGAATGGGAAATTCTGATGCAAATCTCACAAGGTAGCTGCAATTCTTGGGGCAAGGAGGGGATGTGAAATGGGCAGAGTTTCATTATTCTTATGCTTATATTTTGAAGTGAGACCCCAAAACCTCCTTTAATATGACAAAATGATGGTTATTTGGTTGGGTGAAGGGCTATAGGCAGTGGGATAGTTGGGAAACTACTCAATAGCTCGTAATCTCAACGAATTTCTTGCAACTTTTTTTTTTCAACTTTTGTGGGTATACGTGGGTTGTAATGGTGCAACTAATGTACGTACATGTGATGTAGTGGTGAAGAAAGCATATGTATGTGGGAAGTAGTGGAGCAGGGCACGTACATAATCAAAAATAGTGTTTTTAAGAAGAGTTGTCCAGTGATGGCTTGGCAAAATTTGCATGTAAGAGGGCCAAATGGAAAGTATGCATGTATGGTGAAATTTAGGTTTATAACAGACGTCCCCTAATGTGTGAGGTCATAAGAGTATCTGATGGCCGAAATACATTACAAAATATTCACCAATGTACAATGTGAGTGAGCCTGGGACCAGAGTTTGGGAGGTGCCATCTGCAAAATAACAATTGTGTCACCGAGGTGGGCATACCCATACTCGGGATGAAATAAATCATGGCTACCAATAAAATACACTATAGATCCATGTCATATAACTATATAAAGTGTATCTGTGAGCAATACACGACGGATATACATCTCAAAATCAAAGATATACATATATAGTATCCATCTTCAAGAAGCGAATGATGCCTGATGGCTGGAGATGAGGCCTTCAGAGCTCAAGAAACAACTTCAAGATATTCAAAACTTGGGTAGGAGTGTAATGTGAGTGTACAACTTCACTACCCAGAGGTCCTCGATGGCTCATTGGGGAACATACAAGAGGATCTTAGTGATCGGGTAGAGAACTTCATTGATTTCTAATAAGAACTTGATTGGACTTTTGGGATAGTCGGGCATGAGGATAAGAGACAAAATGAAAAAAGGACGACTCAGGATGGGTAAAAATTCCCTTGGAAAATAGCAAGACATATGATCAGACTCAGGTATCATGATATTGACACAAGTTCATGATGTAGGAGGAAACACAAACTCTCCATGTGTTTGGAAGGATAACCAAACAGAGGAGGACACAGCTCTATGTTATGAGAAAAAAATCCTAAGGTCATATTAAATCCCAATGCTTCACGAAAAATGAAAGGTTGTGCTTTGTCCAAGGGTGACTCATTGTGCTTCCATAAAAGAAAATACTTTTCCCGTCCTCTTTTGGGGGTATATTTGATTTTTTTGTCTTTTTCAATATTTTGAAGAGCTTGAAAAAGAATAAAATAATTCTACATTACAAAGGAGGAATGAGTGTCACAAGCTTACTAGTTCCAAGTGCAAGGAACACATTAATTCTCAGAGCAAGGAGACAAGTGCAATAAAAGGACACTCGAGAAAATTCCTCCATGGGTCAAGGTGTCAGATCGCAGAGGCAAAGTGCTACAAGGTTTGTGTATAAGGCATGCTTCAAAGGTTCAGTTGAGAGCAACATAGAGCCGAAACTAGGCCAAAGATGCAAATATGCAACTGTGATTAGAAGGACACGATGAAACCCCCTTCAATGTATTTTTTACGAGCCTAGAGAAGGTAAGCTTGGTATTTTTTCACGTTTAGAGAGTCTGAAAAAACATAAAAGAAGACTCCACTGGGGTACCTTTTTCGAATATAGTCTAGTCGGATCAAAAAAGGGATAAACTATCACCGAAAAGACGTCTATTCAGAACCATTTTAATGAGTGTGACACAGACAATATCACTCGGCAATATTTTCAATTTTAAGGAGTCTTAAAAGAGATTAACTATGGACTCGCAACCTTTTTCTAGATTTTGTCTCCTTAGCCCAAAAAAGTGTAAAATCTACTTAGGAGAACTCTCCCGGTGAAATGAATCTCACAAGGTGTACCTTTTTCCTCCTTAATATATAGGGCAGAAAAAGGGGTAAACTCATGCCAGTAGACGTTTTTCTAGAACAATTTTAATGAGTGTGAAAGAATAAGGTCACTCGATGATCTTTTCAATTTTAGGGAGTCTGAAAAGAGCTTAACTATGGACTTCATGGGGGTTCCTTTTTCGTAAATTTAGTCCCTCGGGCTCGAGGGTGAGGCCAAGAGAGATATCACATCATACATATGAGGCTCAAACTTGTGAACAAGACAAGACTAACAAGGACTCCCGAGCCTAAAGTCATTAACGATGGCATGGATACCAAAATGAAACCAGGATCTACCTAGGGCATCTAGGTGAAGGTAGGCTCTACCACTAAATTATGACACTTCTAGAGAAGAAATGATGGTTCCATGTCACAATTTGGTGGGATCGATCCTATGGTAAAGTGGAAAAGACAACGAGATGCAGAAAGTGGAGGTGGAATCCTAACTTAAATGCAAAAAGTTGGAAAAATGAATTTTACCAAAGAATCTTTAAAAGTGACCCATCTCCCAAACAGTTTTCCAAATTAAAATTGAAGTGTTTCATAACATCCAATGAGAAACTCAAGAACCATGTTAAATGATTTTCAACCAAAAAAAATGACAAAAGGGTTCGAAAAAAGTGGCAAAAAAGGCCAAAAAAGTCTATAAATAGAAGCTGACAGCTCATTTTCACCATTGCGAATTGAGAATTAACCAAAAAGCCAAAAACACCCCTTTGCTAAAAGATTTGATTCTGGGAGCTTCAGAGGATGAAACAAACTTCCCCTCGGACCAAGTAAGTACAAACTAGCTCCCCCTGCATTTCCATATTTCTTTTTTCATTAATTTTAGTATTTTGGGGGCGGCACACTCTTAAAAAGGGGCGATCATGCATGCACGTGGGATATCCAAGGACAACCCACGTATGTTTGAGGGAAAAACTACTCTTCCCATGTGCATGTGCCACTGTTCTCACTATATCCCACGTACACCCTAAAAAAGGTAAGAAAAAGAAAAAAAAAGATCTAACTTTCTCCCGAAACTTGTCATTTGATAGGATGTATGTCCACTGGAGAGACAGGGAGCATGAAGACACTGATTTTTTGGTCGAAGAAGACCCTGTTGTTTTCATCGCATTAAAAAAATGCGGGTTGTGGAAATTCTTTCGGTGCCCACTCATGAGGGCACAACCCAGGTTACTGAATTCCTTGGTGGATTATTGGCACCCCGATACTGAGGCGTTTATGCTCGAGGGGTAGTCATTGACTCCAACAACTAAGGATATTTATTTTATGACTGGCCTATCGAGGAGAGGGGAACCATTCAACCTTTGTGATTTTCCTCCTAGGCCCCACAACATAGCCGAGTTTCTTAGACTACACTGTGAGGCTGGCACAGATAAAGTGGGTTCTCAGGTGTCGATCCACAAGATTACCAACCTATCACTGAAAGTGATAGTTTTACTTATCGGGCATATTATTGGATCCGTGGCCTTACATCAGGCCTCCTGGGTGCACATGAATTTTGTGGTACAGTGCTTAAATGCACGAGTGTTTGACTGGAGCATAACCATGATGGATTGCATGAAGAGATAGCTCATAGAGTGTCATGGGCGGAGAAACAAAAACTTTGGGTTCGACACTGTTTTATGCTATTTTTTCTTCGAGAGGGTACCCAGTCCTAGTCTGTGAGAGATCATATGGGGCAAGTGGCGCCCTTCCCAACAGTGTGTAGGTGGTCAAATTTGTTGCAGCAAAAGGGGGGAGGGAGTACCATTGAGGCCTTTGACGATACTTTCTTTGACATGTGGTCTCAGCAGATTCCAGCTATAGAGGACTACCCCTATGCCAGGATCAACTTATCTAGGGATCCTGACATGCCCGTACCTTCCGGATCATTGCGAGGAGAGATAGGTATGTTTTCTTTTAAAAGTTTTTTAATTTTAATTTTCTTTTTATATATATCATTTATATGTGTACCATAGTATATGACAACTATGTATCTATTATGTACATATGTGGGACCAGTGCGTCCAATATATTTTGGAAGGAGCAGGCGACATCCTTGACTAGAGGTAGCACTAGCAGTGACCACCAAACTAGCAGCAGCATCAGGGGGGCCTCCAATCGGAGAGGCTGAGAGAGTGTTGAGATGAGTGGAACGGAACCTCACCGCACTCACTTGTACAGTGCCCATGGCCGAGATCGAGGATCTCTCGTCATCTATGTCACCTCATGTAGTTGGGGTTCCATGGACTTGGGTCCAACTTTTCTGGCATTTGGAAAACGTCGTTGTTCACTATGGCAGGGCCAATAGGCCCCATGCTTAGCTTAGGGTGGATGACTTACGTGTCGAGGGAACTCTTTGTATATTTTTGAGGGCATAAGCCTCGCGATGTATATTGGATATATTATTTTTTGAGGCGCTTGTACCCACCTATGTACTATGAGACTTTTGATATATATATGTGTATTTACATATTTTATGTCTTATGGATCACATTTGTACAATGTATGTACATGTGTTTGTGTGTGTTCTTCTTTTTATGTGTGTGCAATATGCCAATCTAATACTTGATTATCTAGAGTATCTGTCATTTGAGTTAGTCTCCTAGGAACATGGATATACTTAATGTAATCAAAGAAACATTCTAAGAGATGTACCCTAAGGAACCATCGGTGTAGAGTAGGATCATAAACATGGTAAGCCCCATTTAACTGGGACACAACTAGTTGTGCATCTAAGTAGACCCAGAGGTGAGAGATACCATGAGAAAAATCATCACGAAGCAACTCTATTACTGCGCTGTATTCAACGACATAGTTTGTGGCATCACCTAAACAGATACCTCCAGAAGATATAAACTAGCCTTGAGGTGTGAAGATCACCCAAGTTGTGGAAGTGAGCCTTTGAGTGTGTCAGCTAGCTCCATCTGGGAACCCAATGAACACCTCTGATTCACTTGAAATCTACCTGTTAGCGATATTTCTCGTAAGGGGGTTAGAATGCAAAAGAATGGGTTAAAACCCACTTGTCCTAAGTTTTGAATGTAAATATGCCCGTGGTAAACAGCGAACGGATCTGGACGGCGTGCATCCATGCGCCCAAATC
>SNQJ01S0025909.1:6938-21390 GCA_010110895.2 Picea sitchensis
AAAGATATATATATGTTTAAAACTATTTTTAAATTTAAGCGTATACATAAAATCATTTTGTTCACTTTATATTCTTATTTTTTAATATATGAATATACTTTTTTTGGATCCTTATATTAATTCCATCTGTGAGCTTACAAAAAGACCTACATCCTATCTATTTACAAAGATGCCTGCAACCTATCTGCTTACAAAAATGCCTGCAACCTATCTGCTTACAAAAATGCTTGCAACCCATCAGCTTACAAAATTGCCTAAGAGAAATGGGACCAGATCAGTGGTTCAGATCTCTTTCGCGACTTCGCGACTTGGCTAGATAGACGATTCAAATGTCCTCGAGCATGAATGGTCCAAATCCACTTTCTCATTTTGCGATTTCGCGTATCGTGACTTTGTGACTTGGGCTAACAACTTCCTCCATACTTCAGACTCCCGATTGTCAAGTTCCCAAAATTTCCTCGCATCTGATCAATGGGACCAGATTGATGGTTCAGATCTCCTCTAGCACCAATAGTGCAGATCCACTTTCAAATTTTGTGATTTCACGTTTTGTGACTTCACGAATTGGGGAGGCAGCTCCCTCCATACTTCGAACTCCTGAAACCCAAGTTCCTGAAATTTTCTTAATTCAGATCAATGGGGCCATATCGATGGTTAAGATCTCCTCTAGCACCAACGGTCCAGATCTACTCTCGTATTTTGTGATTTCACATTTCATGGCTTCGCGACTTGGCCAAACAACTCCCTTCATCCTCCGAACTCCCGGAACCTGAGTTCCCAAAATTTTCTCTCATTAGATCAATGGGACCAGATCGACAACCCAAATCACCTCGAGCATCAACAATCCACATCCTCTCTCACTTTTCGTGACTTCCTGAATTTGTGAAGCAACAACTTCTATGCTCCTGACTCCCGATTGATGAGGTCCCTAAATCAAATGCCAACTAATGTTCTTTTTCACTTGCTCCTGGGATTCTGATCATTTTGGACTTGGAAGATATTATAAGTAGACAAAGGCCCATTCAGCAGAGAAATATCCTCACATTGGAGACAAAGGGGAGAGCTTTGGGACTTCCTGGAATCATGGAGAATGATCTCTTGCATAGACTCAACCCCTGCATTGGCTAGTGTGTCGGCAAATTTGTTTTCACTTTGACGAATGTGTGAAGGGGTTAGAGTTATAGAGGGTCTGAGAAGAGCCTAGAATTTGTAAAGAGGGCCAAGGAGGCACCATCTAGATTTGATTTTCCTTGAATCTTAGCCATTCAAGATTTTTTTTGCCAATTCTATTATGATTTTGGAGCCTCCTTCAATGATCATACATGTGAGGTTTTGATCTAGTGCCATTTTCACTCCTTTTATAACACCCCAAATATTTGTTGTATTGTTGGTGTCGCATCCAATATTTTCTGCGATGAGGCTTTGAATTTGGCCTAAGCTATTTCTTATGACTGCACCATAGCCCAAGTGTCCTAGATTGCCTTTTGATGGGCCATCAAAGTTGAACTTATGGAAACCTTGCAGGGGGAGGAGCCACTTAGGGGGACTGAGGGATTTTGAAAAAATTGGGGGTTATTGAGGAGAGGTGGAGTGTACAAACGAGAAGACTGAGGATTTGAAGAGAGAGAGCTCACCTGGGTTAGTTGGGAAGTCTTCCTTGGTCCAAGATTGTAGTTGAAGAGTTTCCTAGAGATGCAGGAGGATTATGTTCCAGAGGAGGGTGGGAGGAGATGGTTGGGAGTGAAAGATTCTTTTGTTTCTCTCCTTCCGTAGTTTCCAAATGATGAAGCCTGGTAAGAGTTTCCATGTTTTGTTCAGGATAGGAGTTTTGAAGGAACCGAAGCCCTAGTCCACGATGGTGCTTATGATGTTGTTTTTAACTCATTTGGTTCTTCTAGGGAACTGAGTGGCTTGGATGCAGATGTTATTACTGAGTGGACAATTATTTATGAGGTGCTCCATGGTTTCTTCTTGGAGACGGAAGAGATGGCAGATCGAGGGGCTGATGAAACCTCATTTTTGAAGATTGTCCCAGGTTAAGATCTTGTTCTGAAGTAGAATCCATAGGAAAGTAGAGATATTGGGCGAGCGTTTTGATTTCCATATTGTTTTCTAGATGTTGTCTTTCTGAAGGTTATGGAATATCTTTTGAAGAGTGTATCCCTCCTTGAGAGTGAAGTTTCCATGAGGTGTATATCCCCATCTGAGAATGTCTTGATATGTTCTTTTATGGATTTGTCTTTGGGTAGTAGCTTGTTTCCAGTGTTGCAGGTCATATTCCATTGCCACTTGGAGTTCCTGATGAGTAGATTTCTAGCTCCACCAAGGAGAGCTACTGGGGGTTTCTGTCCACAAATATGCTACTTTGAGAGTGGCGAGATCTTGGATGTGATTTTCCTAGGACTGTAGATTTTCTTCCAGTTGTAGGGGTGGCATTTGCTGCCAGGAATCTGTTCAGAATAGGGAATTCTCTCCATTTTGAACTTCCCAGAAATAATGTTCCTATATGAGTGGTCAGTTTTTCCAGGCTGCATTCCAGATGTTGGAGTCTTGGATTTTCTCATGCATTCTTATGAGTTGATTTTGATGCGTGTTTGGGGCATATTTGCATTTCCATAGTTTTTCCCATATCTCTGCTGGTGCTTTGAGCCATCTCCACCAAATTCTTGCTCCCATCATGTTATTTAATTTTCCAGGGTCCCAAAGGCCCAGACCACCTGAAAATTTGGGCTTGCAGACCTTGTCCCAGCTGATAAGGGCCCATTTTTTTTTTCGGTATGTTTCCATGCCATAGAAATTTTCTTTGCAGATTCCTTATTTTATTTATGAGAGATTGGGGTGCAATTAGGGAAGAGAATATGTAGGTTGGGATGGCTTGGATTAATGACTTTAAAAGAACCAATCTGGTTGGAAGGTTGAGGGAGAGAAATGTCTAGTTACTAATACAGTTGGTGATGAAGAGTAGGAGGGAATCCTAGGAGATGTTTCTGGCTGTTGAGTTAGAGAGTGGGAGTCCCAGGTAGTGAGAGGGCAGAGTGAAAATAGGGGTATTCATATGTTGAGAAAGGTGTTGTTGGATTTTTGTTGGGGTATTAAAAAATAAGAGCTATGATTTGGCCAGATTAAAGGTGGTGTCGGAGGCTTCCTTGAAATCAGAGAGGATGGAACATACTTTAATTGCTTCTTGCATGGTGGGTGTGTTCATTAACAATGTGTCATCAAAAAATTGGTTGTGGGAGGCTTCCAGTTGTAACCCATGAAGAGGGAGGCCTTGGAGGGATCCATTTTGAATTGAGGCCTCAATATAGCGTCCTAGTACTTTAGCCATTATGACAAAAAGGAAAGGGGAGAGATGGTCGCCTTGCCTTATTCCTCTTGAGGGGGACAAGGGTTGTGAGGGGACACCATTGATGAGGATAGAGAAAAAGGTTGAGGAGATGAGGTTCATTATCCAAGAGATCTAGTCCTTATTGAAACCAAAAGCCGATCTGAGAGTTTTAATGTATTGTCAGCTTAATTTTCCAAAATATTTTGAACGGTCAAGTTATAGAAGCATACCTGGAGTGTTGGTTCTCTTGAGTGAGTGAATGATTTCATGGACAAGTATGATGATTTCCATGATTTGCCTTCCTTTGACATATCCTGATTTCTCCTTGGAGATGATGAAGGGGAGAATTGGTTTATGTCTTAGTGCTATGACCTTGGAAATCATTTTGTAGATCACATTGCAAAGAGCTATGGGTATGAATTTATTCAGATTTGTGACCCTTTATTCTTTGGGAATTAGAGTGAGGAAAGTGGCATTTAGTGTTGAAAGAAATTTTTCTGAGATGAGAGATTCCTCCACCAGCTGCCACACTTCCTCCCTTAACATAGGCCGGCAAGAGTGGAAGAGATCTGTTGTGAAACCATATGGACCTAGAGCCTTGCCTATGGGTAACTCCTAAATAGTCTGATCCACTTTTTCTTGCATTATTGGTGTCATGAGAGCCTCATTATGTTTTTGGGTGATTATAATTGGGATATTTTGGGTCACTCGCTCTATTGCTAAGGTATGGTCCACATTGGGTTCTAAGAGGATATCCCTGTAGAAATCTATCAGCTCGTGCATTATTTCCAGATGAGTTAATAGGGTATTTCCTTGCGAATCATCCAACTTTGTGATGTGATTGATGATGCGTCTATGGATCATGTAATGGTGGAATAATTTGGTGTTTTTATCTCCCTCATTGAGCCATTGAACCCATGATTTCTGTCTCAATAGGATTTCTTCCTACTTGTGTCTTTATTCTAGTTTCCTTTTGAGATCGTTCTCCTCCTATTGCTGAGTGATTTTATATCCTACATGAATGATTTGTTCCTGAAGGTTATCTAGTTTATGTTCCATCATTTTAGTTTCCTAGAATATGTTCCCAAAGACTTAGTTGTTCCATTTGCACACCTGTTGTTTGGAATATTTGGGTTTTTGTTGGAAGAAATACATTTTTGTACCTTTTTGAGTTTTCGCAGTGCTCCACCAGTGATGGGATAGCTCTTGGAAATATGGATGGGAGAGCCAAAAATTCTTAAATCTGAAGGGTTTAAGCTTCAGGGTAGCAATAGTGTCAACCCAGAGATGAATTGGCCAGTTTTTCAAGGCTTCCTTCAGGAGGATGTTGGAATCTACTAGGGGGCCTTCTAGAAGGAGATTTTTCAAGACGAGGAAGCGATCAAGCCTACATGCTAGTTGTTTGTGACCTAATATTTTGTGGGTCCAGGTGTAGGTTCCATTGTCATTCTCAATATATACCAATCTGAGGTTCTCTATGAGTTCCTGGAATTTTGCGCTATCCTGCTCCAGGCACGTTTTCCCCCTCGTTTCTCCTCCAGCATGAGAATCATGTTGAATTTTTTCCCTATGATCCATCTCTTTCCTTCTTCCAAAGTACCTAGGCAAGCCAAGCTCTAAAGAAAGAGGTCTTTTCCTTGGGTTCTCTATGGTCCATAGGAATTTATGATCATTCCATCCTTGTCCGAACCAATGGCTTTGTAGTGCACTGTGATGGTGCAAGGAGCGTAGAGGCCTTGATCGAGGATGACTGTAGTAGGATTCCATAGGATGGCCAGGCCTCCTAAAGCCCCTTTTGAGTCTATTTTATAGGATTTACAGTTGTGCCAACATCTTTTGATGATATCTTCTACAGATTTCCCTTCACATTTTGTCTCTTGTATCAAGAATATATCAGGGTCTTCCATTTTGATGCAGTTTCCGAGAATTCTTTGTTTGGATCTTCCATTTAGGCATCTGATGTTCTAGGTGAGGATATTCATAGTTAAAAAATTGGTGGGTCAGAAAAGGATCTCTCTTAGAGCCTGTGAATCTATCCCAAGTTGATCATATAATTTCCCTCCTCCTTTATTAGTTGATGAGCCGGTTTTCTTCCCCTCTGCTTGTTTTCTTTTGGGTCTGTTCTTGGATATTGGTTCGGGTCTATGATGATCGCCAACCTATATGTAGCCCCTACTAATGAGTCTAGAAATATGTGAACTTTACTGAGTTGGTCCTATGGTAAGGTTTGTACATCCTTCTTGTTGAGTGCTTCCTCTAACTTGTCTAGGTCGATTTCTGCTAGGTCCTGCTCATCCATTTCCATGACTGTGTCTTCCTCTCTTTCTGGTTCTTTCCCTAAGACTGGTTGAGTTTGTGGATTGACTTGGTTTGCTGGGGTTTGAGACTATTTTGACGACTGATCTTCCTTGTTCTTGTTGGGATCTTTCCCCGCGGTCTTATGGGGGTTTTCCACCTCTTATGCTTCTGGGAGGCAGTTACGGGCTTGAAATGAGTTATTATTTGGGTTCTTTTTCCCGTTGTTGATTGTGGGCTTCTTCTGTGCTTGTATCCTTTGATTTTGAACCTAGGTAAATCCTTCCTTTGGTTTCTCTTAAGCTTCCCTCTTTGGGGGGGAATTGAGAGGGAAATCTATGAAGAGACGTCCATGTTCATGGAATTTTTTACATTTGAAATGGATGTGGTCATAGTTTATGGTTTGGGCCCATTCCTCGTCTTGGTATTCTAAAGAAATTGTGCCTTGACTAGAGTTGGAGATGTTCATGTAGATACATATCCTTGCACAAGAGGTGTATTTTCTTTGTTTGGTAGCTTCAGAAGATTTGACATATTTACCCAAGGTATTACCTATGGCCAGTAAAATTTCATTTAACCATAACTCTTGGGTTAGGGAATATAGGAAAATCCATATTAGTGCGTATGCAAAGTTTTCCTTTTTTGGGTAGAAGCGGTATGTCCAAAAACGTAGGTAGAGGCTGGTTGATTTGTAGAAATATGGTTCCCCTTCAAATATCCTATCCTTGTCCTCTAGGTTGTAGAATATTACTGTAAAGAAACCTTTGGAGCTCACTTGAAGCTCATTGTCTCCCTTGGGGTTCCACCACGCCTTTATCCAACGAGCTAGGTCCTTTTCCAAGGGCCCAATACCTAGGATTTTTCCTATGAGGGCATGGTCTCACATTAACTGCGTATGCCCCCCTATCCTGGTGGTTTTGATGACATACCTGGGTTCAACCAAGGCTTGGGGAATACATTTGTCGGGTGTCCCGACCTGAGTTTCTTTTGGATGTGAGGACTCATCATCCATGTTTGATTCTTTGCTTATATCCATCTCCTCATGCATATATTGGTCTCATAAGGGAAATGGCGGCGCAAAGGATGGTCAGCTCACTCATGAGTTCTCTTAATTGTTGGTGGAAACGTTACGGTAGGAAGGGGATTTCTCCCCCCCTTTTGTTCCCATTCTTTTGAGGCAGTCAGAGATGTAGGGCTGAGGCAATCAATGTGTACCAAGGGAGTGAGAGAAGGTTTGGGAAGATGGGAGTCGGGAGCATGAGAAACCCTAAAAGTTGCAAATCCATTCGATTTTCATCTTCTAGACTTGATCAATATATGACAATACTTAAAAGCATTGAGATATCTAAAAATTTAAATGAATTTGATGTTAATGTTTGTTGATTATCAACTTTTACAGGTTGTTGAGCCAAGATTGAATGTCAACATCAAGGTTATTTTACCTTTTAATTTACTTATATTAATCTTCACTATTCATCTCTTTTGTGAAGAACTCTATTTACTTATATTAAGCTAACCTCCCCATTGAACACTTTACTTATTTATATTGTTTCCCACATATGCTAACCTCTCCATTAAACACTTTATTTATTTACTACATTGAAATGTTTAAATTTTTACTTACTCTTACAAAGTTTTAAGGTAAATGTGTTTAGCATAAATACTTTATATTGATTCTAACATATGATAACCTCTCCATTGAACATTTCACTTATTTACTAAGTTTTACTCCACATGGAACACTTTAAGTTTTTGTTTATTTTTACAAAGTGTTATGCTAAATATTTTTACATTATTCTTATCATTGTCCTCTATGCATAAAAAACAACTATCTTTTTCTTTATTATATGAATTATCTTTTGACAGAACAATGTCTCATTCCCTCAAATACAATATAATGTCCAACCACATTTTAGGAGTTAGATGATGAACCGATTGACATTAACAATTTTATTTCTTTCCCATTCATTCAACCTAGGTACCATTTTTTCCCACTTACAAACACATTGAACCAAGGTACCTTTTCTAAAACATGGTAGATAATGCCTTCCCATAGGGTTCCTTTTCTCTTCTTACAGATCACACAATTATTCCCGCACTCAATTCCATTTCATGCAATGGATTTTCCATCAAATCCTAAATAAGAACCACCCTAGAGAACTGGCCAGCCAACACCATCTCATTGAATATCAATGCACTCTAAGGCTATTGTAGGATTCCTAGTGAACGATGCATGAACATCTACCCCTTCATTAGATGAATGTGTTTCATGAAATAAAATGTAGATCTCTTGTGAGAGAAATGTTTACTACTTGATTGCCTAACTACCAACATTACTGAATGAGAGATTATTTATGTCGTTTAGCTCAATTAATCGAAGTTGCGCACATTCTTGCGATTGCAATGAACAAATTGTAATCGAAGTTGCGCACATTCTTGCGATTGCAATGAACAAATTGAAGCTAGCTCTGGATACCATGTCTGGTGAATCTTATCAATTTAAATATAATTGTATACTTGCTTCTCAAATTGCATGGAATAATTGTAGGATCTATACATCTACATGAGCGATAGGATGAAAAACTTTGAACAACTTCTACTTCCCTCTAAATTTAATATTATATTTTTGATTGACTTCACAATGTCTTGTAGATATTGCAAAAAGGTACCATCTTGTTTAAAACACTATAAAGTTCAAATACCATTAGTACTACTGCAAGTTTAAAAGTAAATGTTAAATTGTAGTCCTAAAAATTTGTATTTCATTATTAACTTTAGGTTGAAATCAAACCTTTAAATTTTTTCTAGTTCTTTGTCTATTCGGTCCTTTGCTCACTATACCGTTCTCACAAGGATATTGCAAAAAGGTACATCTTGTTTAAAACACTATAAAGTTCAAATGCCATTAGTACTAATGCAAGTTTAAAAGTAAATGTTAAATTGTAATCCTAAAAAATTGTATTTCATTATTAACTTTAGGTTGAAATCAAACCTTTAAATTTTTTCTAGTTCTTTCTCTATTTGATCCTTTGCTCACTATACCGTTCTCACAAGATTCTAATTAGTAATCAAACCTCCTACATCAAAAACAATAAATTATGTTAAATTCTCCAAAATCCTCAATATTTATTCTTTCATATAATTTGCAACCACTAAAAAATCCCATGTTTTCCTTTGCCCACATTAAGATTTAAATCATATCTAATTTAAGCAGCAATGAATAATTACATAGTGTTGAATACCAATAACGTACGCTAGAGACAACGCTAAACCAATAATCAACGTCATGCACCATTTNAAAAAATCCCATGTTTTCCTTTGCCCACATTAAGATTTAAATCATATCTAATTTAAGCAGCAATGAATAATTACATAGTGTTGAATACCAATAACGTACGCTAGAGACAACGCTAAACCAATAATCAACGTCATGCACCATTTCGTATAGATATAGGACAACCATATTAGATCACCAAGAGAAAACGCTCACTACTCGCATTCTTACAAGTTTGTGTCTTCTGTCTCGTCTAACATATGGGTCCACCATACTGGATCACCACAAGCAAACGATGAACCATTTTCAAATTATTTCATAATTAATGGTAATCTCTTTAGTTGTTGCAAACATTATTACACAATTGTATCAATTGTGGCTTCTCTTGACTACTATGTATTTGCGTTGTTTGTTTATTAGGTCGTTTCATGTGTTTCTTTTGACTACTATGTATTGTGTTGTATGTTTATTACTCGAAAAGTGTATACTTATTGGAAATGGGTACAATGTTGGCATATTCTTAGTCATCCTCCCAAATCAATGAATGGGATTTAATATTCTTAACTTCTTTACATTTATAAATGCATAAATTAACCTGTTTATTTTTTCACATTTACATAATCATATTCCGAAAACACTATACTATACAACCCTCAAGTATTGTGTATGTTTCACGGAAACCTCCCAATTTTTAGTTACTTATTGTTCCATGGTGTCCACAAATGGAACTGCTTTCTTGTCCATCTGTCAGTGCATCATCGATGTCTGGTTTACATATTTTTATTTAATGAAAATGTATGGCTTCTCAAATAAAGCAAAAAAGGATATTCAATGAAATCGTGGAAGATTAAATGCATCGTAGTGCTTTAATAAACTATGAGTGCTTTAATAAACTATGAATAATCCATGCATGAATGTTTGCTCGACGTCATATTTTACTATGGAAGGTGATTGTTTTGTTCATATTTGAGTGTGGTATAAGTTATTTTACTCTGGTCTCCCAACTTGAAGAAACTTTTTCTAATTCTCACCCCAGCTTTAAGGAACTTTCTCTAATTGTCACATGCATTATTTGTAGTTATCTACATGGGTGGAGTGTTGAATTCACAAATCTTTGTTGGTTTATAATCACAAGAATTACAATGTTTTTGTTCCCTACCTTAATCATTACGTTGTTACTCGAATATATTATGATCATTATGTTGTTACTCTAATATATTATGGGTCGTCTTCTAATATGTTTTGGGATTTTTTTAAAAATTAATTGCATATCTAATTATAACTGTCACAAATAATTGTATTTTTTTAGCTCAGATAATATAATCTAATTTGTTCTGGTACTGTAATTATATATCTAACTAAAATAAATAGACATATTTAATTTACAAACTTTAATTCTGAATTAAACCCTAAATAAGATTTGTAAATGAAATACACCTATGGGCGTTCATAAGCGACATTTATATGGTTGTGCTAGTTCTATACACTTTTGTTTCAATGCTATTTCAATGTTTTAAATAATTAATCTTCTGAAACAGTGACGTAAGTTCAAATCTCGAGAGGCTTGCTCCCCTACCTAGACGGTCACTTGTGTCCTATGAACATGACTACTATGTGCCCAGTGATTACCGTGTGTCAATATGAGTCTTTTTATATTGATATATTTTACTAGCACAGCCGCTAAGTTGCTACTGTTGAACACCGAACACCGATAGGTATTTGCCTTCTCGAGTGCACAATTTCATTTATGAGAATTTTTTTGTACATGTACAACGCAGAGATTTCTTGGAGTAGCTATTATCGAAGAGAGACTCTATCATATCAAACTGACTCTAATCAACTTCCTCTTAAATTAGTAATCTTCAACGAGTCATGTGAATGCCAAGATTTTGTTGGGATGATAGTTTAGTTTATTTCATAGAATGATGGTGAGAGTTGGTGTGATAATGCTTTTTTTTTATGGTATCTAATCCAAGACATGTCTATGTACATAAATTTAACGGGGAGGTTCTTGTCCAGTAACGAGATTAATGGAGTAGGGATTAAGCTTGGATTGGAATTAAAATGCAACAGGGATTAAGCTTGAAGATATCACTGGATTGGAATTAAAAGAGTCTTTGTTCGTTCATATCTGAGTGTTAAAGGTAGAAATTACTAGACTTAGAATTCCAGATATTGAATATAAATTACACATATATCCAAAAGAGAAAGCCACTCAGTCTAGAAATTACTAAACATAGAATTCGAGACACTGAACATAAATCACACATATATTGAAAAGAGAAATCCAGTGGGTATAAGATTGCCCAAATTATGAAACGAAAAAGGCTTGAGATACCGCAATTCATCCTCTAATTTCGTCCAACTGCGAGCCTGCCAAATGATCTGCGACAGATTGTAATTCTTTTAAATTTAGGTTGTTACTGTGATTGTATTGTAATTCTTTTAGATTTAGGTTGTTACTGTGATTGTCTAGATAACTGTTGTTACTAGCACAGCCTAACTCGCGGCTGGAAAGAGTTATAGTCGATAGAAAAACTCTCACTTTAAAATAAAATCCAGCCAGATAATGAAACTCTAACTGAGCCAGATAATGAAACTCTGAAGAATTCCAAAAGTTAATCATTTAAACGTGGCAATCATATGATGTTACAGTAATTTCTTAATATGATTAGATAAATGTTAAAAAGTAAACAGTGTAACAGATTCATTTATAAATGCAAAGAAGTTATCAACAATAAATCTGATCCATTGATTTTGGAGGACGACTAAAGAATATACCAGCATCTTCAATACATAATCATCATATTAGAATTTAAGATTAAAAGATCATTAATTATGCCCATCTCCAATAGATATACGCCTTTAGAAGTAATTATATATATATATATATATATATATGGTGGATAAAATAAAATAAATATTTCTGTTGAAGATCTATTTAAAACTTAATTCATATATGGATGGTGAACTAAATAAAAATAAAATAAATATATAAAATAAAAATTTATTTAAAAATAATTTATAGTTAAAAATTTTTAAAACCACATTCAAAAAAATTATATATTTAAAACTTAATTCCATTACAAGAAATCTAAATATTTAAAACCTAATTCCATTACCAGAGATCCAAACCGAATTATAATTGCATGTGAAGGTCTGAGCAACCCGAGATCGAAGTGAGCAACCTCAGATCAAAGTTCAAACAAAATGTTAAAAAAATGGTCAAATTAATTAATACTGTATTTGGTTGACGCTAGTTAAATTATTAAAATTAAATGATGACACAGATTATTGTGAAAATGTATCCGTCATATGTTGGCTACCACAATGGTACAATGTTGTAGCAGAAGTCGTGGTTTAGAGATCTAGTAAGAATTGATCTAATATTTTACCTCCTCCTGCAGAGTCTATTCTCCTAGCTGATGGAAAAATATGATTATGCCTTTTTATTTTTAAGTCTTCACTCCCTCAAGGTTATTTTGAAAAATGCATGCACACCTGTCTCACTCATCTGAACACAGAGAAAAAGGGAAGAGGAGTGCTCCCAAACTCATGGCACGCTTCACACCATTTAAAAACAAAATGAAACACCTGTGACAATCTCCGATTCATGGCAATGAGGGGTGACGTAGTGGGTGGTAATCACTTAAATGTTTTAACAAAATTTTGTATACATATTAATATTTTCTAAATATTTAAATTTGGAAATCAAATTTACACATTAATTTTTTAATAGTTTAAGTTTAAAAGTGAAAAAGTAAATAGCTTAACATTATCAATACTAAATTAAATTGCATTCATTGATTTGAGTGTAAGACAAATCAACATTTTTAATTATTAATTATCAGATTAAAATTTGTAATTAAAAGGTTGATTAAACCATCAATTCTTCTAAAAAGATTTAAGTATTGCATAAGTAATCTAAATGTATTTCTATTTTTTTAAGTTTAAAAGTGAAAAAGTAAATAGCTTAACATTATCAATACTAAATTGCATTCATTGTTTTGAGTGTAAGACAAAGAATATATCACCATTTTTAATTACTAAGTATTAGATTAAAATTTGTAATTAAAAGGTTGATTAAACCATCAATTCTTGTAAAAAGACTTAAGTATTGCATAAGTAATCTAAATGTATTTCTATTTTTTTATATTATGGTCATTGAAATTTTATTATTTTGTTATATAAATTCTAGTTAAATATAGAATTCTCATTATTTGAATTGTATTTTTTATTACATAAATGGATTTAGTTTTCTCCAAAATCCATATTATATCATAATTTTATAATTTCAATAATCCATATCTACTATTCCAACAATTTTTTTAAAATTTTAACTCAATTTTGTGTAAAAATAATTAGAAAAATATGAAAAAAATCTCAATATTAGTGTATTTAGAAGAAGTTGTAATAATGTAATAAAATGAATTGTAAAATTTGTTTTGAAATAAGACTTTAAATTAGAATTAAAGTAGCATTTGGTTTCATGTATAAACGTAAGGTTAAATGTTATTAAAAATTATATCATCTCATTAAAAATAACACAATGATTGTAGGGGATATTGCCTTAAATTGTCTTTTGGACCTAGAGTAAGACTTAAAAGTGCTTATCATTGAGTGTAGTTCAAAAACCTAAAAGCCAATGTGGTTTTATTTAAATAAAGATGATGGAAAATATTAAAAAAAAATTAATGATTATTCTTAATACTAATTAATAATTATATTATAATTTAAAAATTTTCAAAAAATTTGTGAGGAAATAAGTTTATCTTATAACATAAAGCTTTTAATTTCATGTCATTTTTCCTTTATAATTTTCATAAAATATTTTACAAAATATTTTACGAAGTATTAAAATTACAAATTTAAATTTTAATAGCCAAAATTATGATATAAAATTGTTTTAATTAAAATATACTATATTAAAAATTTTAAATTTTTAAAAATTTATTTTTAAAATCATAATTTTCTATCTTGAACTACCCTAAAATGACTTTAAAGAAAAAAATACTATACCAAATAAATTATAATTGATTTATATTACTAGAACACTTAATTTTCATTAAATCATGGCTTATGATTTAAATTTGGAAATATAGTGTATCTAGATGGGATCATTGAACTAGTTAGAGTATTCCAACAATTGTCAATTTACTATAAAACCATTATCAATTTGCTATAATTAATATTTATCTTTATTAAAAAAAAAAATCAAAATCATTATTAAAAGGGATATATATATATATATAAGTTGTTTATATCATTTTGTTTTTCATATGTAACTATATTTTTACTAATTTTTTTTTCATTTAAAAAGAAATTCAAAATTACTATTAAAAAGAAATTACGCATATATTATCATGCATAATTATATGTATATTATTTTGTATTAATCTAGTAAGAGTACACTTTGTATTAATGATATGCATAATTATATGTATATTATTTTGTATTAATTTAGTAGGAGTACAATTTGTATTAATGATAAGGAAAAAGCATAAATACAATAATAATGAAATAAATAAAGAGTAATAATGAGAACTGTTAATTTT
>SNQJ01S0025909.1:22316-34145 GCA_010110895.2 Picea sitchensis
TTAAATTTTTAAAAATTTATTTTTAAAATCATAATTTTCTATCTTGAACTACCCTAAAATGACTTTAAAGAAAAAAATACTATACCAAATAAATTATAATTGATTTATATTACTAGAACACTTAATTTTCATTAAATCATGGCGTATGATTTAAATTTGGAAATATAGTGTATCTAGATGGGATCATTGAACTAGTTAGAGTATTCCAACAATTGTCAATTTACTATAAAACCATTGTCAATTTGCTATAATTAATATTTATCTTTATTAAAAAAAAAAATCAAAATCATTATTAAAAGGGATATATATATATATATATAAGTTGTTTATATCATTTTGTTTTTCATCTGTAACTATATTTTTACTAAATTTTTTTTCATTTAAAAAGAAATTCAAAATTACTATTAAAAAGAAATTACGCATATATCATCATGCATAATTATATGTATATTATTTTGTATTAATCTAGTAGGAGTACACTTTGTATTAATGATATGCATAATTATATGTATATTATTTTGTATTAATTTAATAGGAGTACAATTTGTATTAATGATAAGGAAAAAGCATAAATACAATAATAATGAAATAAATAAAGAGTAATAATGAGAACTGTTAATTTTTTTAATTACACTTCGATTGATATCTTATTCAAATTTGTAGAACACCATTTCTTTTTCTTTTTTTTTCTAGTGTAGGAAACTTTTCATATCCCATCTACAATGTTACACGAATTCGAATTCTTCATAATTGAACTATGAATTCATATTTGGCGTTCTTTTCTAGGGTAGGAAACTAAAATTCATGGCCCGTTTACACCCATCCTTCGTACTTCAACTATGAATTCATATTTTGTGTTACCTTGTTCACCGACCAAAATGTAACAAAATGCAAAGTAATATTCTGAAGGGATATTAAAACGAATATTACAATCAGTAAGTATGAAATTATAATAAGTTTAGATTCATTTTAATTTTTGATTTTTAGATTTATTATTATATAAAGAAATCAAATTTTTTAAGGTACAATTTTTTTCTAAATTTCTTAATGTAATAATAATTTTTATTTCTCTTAGTTTAGTTTAATGGATTAGATATATATTTATAATACTAAAAGAATGCTACATCTTTCTAATACTACATTGCAAAAAAATCTAAAAAAACATAAAAATTAAAATAAAAACAACGAAGAATTTTTATTAATTTAAAATTAATTACTAAATATTGATAATTATGTTAAACTTTTATTAAAAATATGGAAATTATGAACCTACACTCATGAGCATATATCTTTGTAAAAGAACTATCCATTTAAATGTTAATTTTAAAACAATAGTCATATCACTCTTAAGATTTTACTATAACCATTTAAAAATTAACTATAAAAAGAAATAGATTTGATTATAAGAAATAGTTAAAATGAATTTATACATAATTCAATTCATTAGAGAAAAAATCTCTTCTTATTATTTAAAAGTAACAAAAAAGTTAAAAATATTATGAAAAAAATGTGAGGATAAAACTTGAAAAATGTTGAAAATTATGTTATACAAAGCTTGAAGGTTTTGGAGAATTATACTTTATTCTCCTTTTTCTTTTCAAAATTAAATAGGACAAAACTTCTTAATCTCACTTTTACTATGAAAAAAACAACTTATGACAAGAGAAAATATTATATAAATGTAAAGTATATTTGACATTCATAAAAATGGAGGTTTTTATGTATTTGTAAACCAAACCATTAAGTTTATCATCCCAAACCTAAATCCAAGGAAACGAGCTCAATAAACATGTATATTTTAGTTGTCACTCTTAAAAAAAAATTTGAAATTCAAATAACGCACACACGCTTTAGGAATGCACATGCGTTCCTAAAGAGCACTAGTGTTCCTAAAACACGTGTGCATTATTAGGAACAAGAAAGTGCGCACATTATTGTTAAAACAAAATAATTCTCTCTCTCTCTCTCGCTGCCCCTCTACCTCCCTCCCTTTATCTTCCTCTCTCTCTATGCAATCTCTCTCTCCCTCTTCCTTGCTCACTCTCTCCCCTCTCTCTTCCATCCTATGTCTCTCCATCTACCTCTCTCTCTTCCTGCTCTTCCCCTCTCTTCTTGTGTCCCTATTCCCCCTCATGTCTCTCTCCCCCATCGTTCCCCCTCCCCTCCTACTCTCTCTCTCTCTCTCTCTCTCGCTGCCCCTCTACCTCCCTCCCTTTATCTTCCTCTCTCTCTATGCAATCTCTCTCTCCCTCTTCCTTGCTCACTCTCTCCCCTCTCTCTTCCATCCTATGTCTCTCCATCTACCTCTCTCTCTTCCTGCTCTTCCCCTCTCTTCTTGTGTCCCTATTCCCCCTCATGTCTCTCTCCCCCATCGTTCCCCCAATATCTCTCTCTACCCCACTTACTTTCTCTTTCTTCTCTTCACATTCCTCCCTCTCCCACCTTTTATTTCTCTCTCCCTCATTTCCATCTCCTTATATACCCAAATCTTCCTCCCCCCTCTCTCTACATATCTCTCTCTACCCCACTTACTTTCTCTTTCTTCTCTTCACATTCCCCTCCCTCTCCCACCTTTTATTTCTCTCCCTCCCTCCCTCAGTCCCCCCTCCTCCTCCCCTCCTACTCTCTCTCTCTCTCTCTCTCTCTCTCTCTCTCTCTCTCCTCGATGACCTACCAAGTCATCTAGCCATAGATACAGGATTGTGATAACTTTATTGGAAACTATACCACTCAAGGAGCTCTAAAATTCCTTCAAACTAGTTCAAAAAATCCTCGAGCAATAGAATTTCAAACTCTTTGTTATGCACTAGTCCACACTTTAAATATTTGACCAAAGCACATATCGATCTGACAAAAAATATATATCAATGTTTCAACATGAATTTTGACTTCAAAACCTCTCCAGTACACATATATGAACATTATAAGCTAAAAACAACACTCAAAGAAAATTCATGTTGACATAGGTACCAATCTAGATCTACTAGAACAAGAATAACTCAATTATATCACTTACAATGTTATGGCGGAGAGTATGAGGAATATGCATAGACAAAATAAAAAATGAATACACACCACACTCATTCCATTTAAGAACAGGAGAAAAATATTGCTTGTTCAAAATTACACAGACTATATTTATTAATGTCTCAAACTCTCTCTCTCTCTCTCCTCCTGATGACCTACCAAGTCATCTAGCCATAGATACAGGATTGTGATAACTCTATTGGAAACTATACCACTCAAGGAGCTCTAAAATTCCTTCAAACTAGTTCAAAAAATCCTCGAGCAATAGAATTTCAAACTCTTTGTTATGCACTAGTCCACACTTTAAATATTTGACCAAAGCACGTACTGATATGATATAACATATTTATCACTGTTTCAACATGAATTTTGACTTCAAAACCTCACCAGTACACATATATGAACATTATAAGCTAAAAACAACACTCAAAGAAAATTCATGTTGACATAGGTACCAATCTAGATCTACTAGAACAAGAATAACTCAATTATATCACTTACAATGTTATGGCGGAGAAATTATGAGAATATACATAGACAAAAAAATAAAAAAAAATGAATACACACCACACTCATTCCATTTAAGAACAGGAGAAAAATATTGCTTGTTCAAAATTACACAGACTATATTTATTAATGTCTCAAACTCTCTCCTCAAACAACTCTACACACCAAAAATCTCATCTCTCTCTCTCTCTCTCTCTCTCTCTCTCTCTCTTGTATTTCAGAATATAGATTATGTCTTTGAGCTCTTGGGTAGTTCCCTAAGAACCTCATCCCAAATCTAGAAATTTGTTCCTATAACTTAGCAACAAATTAACGCCTATTACAATGAGTAAATATAGAATATATTCTAGAGATATCTCGTTCAATATTACAAACAAAATGAAAATTAGGAAACCAACTTCCATCGTAAATTTTTTTGACCTCCTGGGTCAATCTCAAAATAAACTTGTTGATGCTCCTGGATCATACTCCCAAATAATAAATTATTCATGGACTCATGACCATGAGGTATTCAACTTGTTTTACTTGATTTTGGATCTCTATAACAGTCATCCCAGTTTCATATTATGTTGGAATATCCTTCCACTTGACCAGATACTCATATTAATCTTTCTTTCTGGTTGTCTTGTCAATATTCTTGTTAAGCATATTCTACATTTGCAATTGTTTTGTTGTACGTAACTGCTTCATCCAATGAATTGGTTCTACATTCCCTTGTTCATATTCATTCTCTACTTCAAGCTCTCAGTATAGGTATAAATATGCAACATTTTTCATATACGTAGCAGGGCTCTATGGATGACCAGCAGGGATAATAATACAAAGTAATTTCACAATTTTGCTAGCCACAATAGAGTCAGGAAACATATTTGGGAAATCAAAGGAGGGAACGGTGACATTGTAACAGAACAGGATGCCATAAAGGAAGCAACCATCCATTATTTCAAGAAATTCTTCAAGGCTCTTCCCATTCTGAATACAACTGAATAATGCAATTTAATTGAATTTTTTCCTCAGATGTTAAATGATGAGGAGTTGAGCTCTTTGTTTAATCATGTTACTTTGGAGGATTTGAAAGTTGTTTTGTTTCATTTTAAGAAGGAAAAGAGCCCTGGTCCAGACGGATGGATAGCTGAGTTTTTTATTTTCTTCTTTGATCTAGTCAGGAAGATATCCTCACTATGGTGGAGGAATCAAGAAGATTAGGTGCTATTGTGGAAGGCCTAAATTCTACTTTGCTGACCCTGATCCCAAAGGTAAATAATCCAACAACCTTTGACGATTTTTGACCAATATCATTGTGTAATCTTTGTTACAAGGTGATATAAAAAAATATCGTCAATCGGATAAAACCTTTTCTCTCTAGGTCAGTCTCTAATGAAAAGATGGGTTTCTTAAAAGGCAGGCATATTCAAGATGCCATAGGCACAGCTCATGAGACTCTACATAGCATAAAAAAGAAAAGAATGAAATCCCTTGTATTAAAGTTGGATATAAGGAAAGCATATGACTATATTGACTAGGATCATTTAAGATTGATCCTTCTAAAAATTGGATTGGGGATCCAGATGGAAAATTGGATCATGTCATGTGTCACATCTTCATCATCTGAAGTTTTAATTAACGGGGAAGCTTCAAACTTCTTGAGAAGTGGCAGGGGAGTTCAATAAGTATGTCCATTATCACCCATGCTTTTCATATTAGTGATAAAGGTCTCAACTTATTACTGAAAAATAGATTTGAGGAAGTAACCATAACAAGTATAAAAGTTTCGAGAATGATAAAAAATTTACATCTTTTGTTTGTGGACAATGTTGACATTATGTCAAGGGAAATTTTATTAGAATGGAAGGATATCGACGGACGTATTTTCCTATTTTGTAAATATTCAGGTCTATCAGTTAATCATACAAAGACCATTGTCCATTATGAAGGCCTCGCGGAGTTAGAAATGGATCCTTACAAATCACTCCTTCCATATACCTTTAGTGATCTATCTCTCAGATTCAAATACTTGGGATACTTCCTAAAGACAGGTTCTCAATGCACAAATGATTGGGGATGGCTAGTGTCCAAACTAACAAAGAAAGTTCACTTATGGTGCAACCGGTGGCTGTCTCTAGGAGGTAGATACATTTTAGTCAAAACAGTTTTGGAAGGCCAGCTTGTCTATTGGATGTCTATGGAATATTCACCCCTCTCAGTTATAATCAAGATTAGAAAATTGATGTTCCAGTTTATATGGAATAGTCATTTTTCAGACTCAACAACACCATTTATGTATATGGGAGGTCTTATCTAGACCAAAAAATAATGGGGGTTGGGGATTATAAAATCTTGTTCACTTCAATATCTTGAATGATGGTACCCTTTGGCGATTATTAATGAAGGAAATTATTGGGAATCAAGTTATAATGGACAAATATATACAAAATTCAACACTAATCAATTGCCTTAGATTTCCTTCTCACATTTACAACTCTGCATATAGGATTTGGTCTAGTATTACCCACACTATCCCCATTATCACTCATTGGCTCAGCTGGCACCCAGGAGTAGTTCATAGTATTACTATTGCCAGATACCAGATACTCGACATTGGTGACAGTTCTTTTCTCCATGAAGAGATCATATCTCTCTTAAATAAAAAATAGATAATTGTCCTAGAACAAGCAGAGGTGGCACAAGATCCTATTACATCTGATGAGGTGTGGAAGAGAAGTGAGGATTTGGAGATGACAGGGAATCATGCTTCAGATTGGGATAGTTATACTACGGAGTAAAATAGAGTTGGGGTCACTCTACATGAAGATGTCGAAGATACACTTCTTTGGACTAGTGGTGACTCTTCTGGAAACTTAACTGTCAGAAACTATTATGATGACATTATATCTACATAATATCTCCCGATGTGGCGTGGTTGGAAGGTAAACATCATGAAGTGGCATTTACAACTGAAGATAATTTTATTTTTTTGGTTGGTTACACATAACAGGATCTTGACCTAGTATATATTACAAAAGAAATGTTGGGTGGGCCCAAGTATTTGCTATTTGTTTAAGAAAATTTCAGAAGAAAACTCTCACTTATTCATACAGTGTACCTTTGCAAAATCAGTCTGAGTTAAATGTTCACACCTTATAAGTTATAATTTCTCATGGGACAACCCGACTCTTACTAATTGTATGGACTATTGGTCAAAGAACGAGTCAATATCAAAAAGGTTGTCATCCCTAACATGTTGGTTCATATGGAATCAACGTAACAGAGTACTCTTTGATGGGAAATCTTCGTCGGCCTGGGCAGTTGTATACAAGATTTTAGGAGCGCTAAAAAAAATCTCACCAGCACATAAATTATAGAGGTTAAGACAGAGTTTGATCTTTCGGATTAATGGATATACTTTGGCCTTTTTTGATGGATCCTCTATAGCAGGTGGATCAAATTGTGGTGCAGGGGGTACCATTAAATGCTTAGATACTTCGACTTATAAATGGTACTTCAATTGTGGAGATGGAACAGATACAAAAGTGGAGTTATTGGGACCATGGGCCATGCTTATCATAGATAATCACTTGGACATAAAATATATTCATATTTTGAGGGACTCCAAGGTGATTATTGACTAGCTAAATCATAAGGGAAACCTACAAGCCATTAATATTGAAGGATGGAAACATAGAATTTTGGATCTGGTTGCTTATTTCCAAGGTATATGCTTCCAACACATCTTCAGAGAATCAAATGAGGAGGTATATCAATTATCAAAGAAATTTCTCTCAGGGAAAAAAATAATATTATCATATTTCAATTGGGACGGAGAGATAGCGAGGCAAACTCTCCATATCGATATTTTTCAATACCAAGCTTAGTCTCTTTTTTGTAGTTTTGAGCAGTATGTACGGGTTTGGTAATTGAATTTTGTTATGAATATGTGATGTTTATATCCTTTATATTAACAGTTATATATGTAGGGGTACCATGTTTTTGGTACTACTGATCATAATTTTCATTTTGTAAATATATTTGTGGACTTATTATGATAGTATTTTGGGGACAAGTGGATCTAAAAGGATTAGTCTTTATTGATAAAGGATCACTGATGAAGTAAAAAAAATTATACTAATATAATTTTGTGCAAATTTTCTATTGGAAAAAAAAAGTTAATCATATGCATAAAAAAAAAATTGTTTGAACACTTCGTATACTTAGTTTTTAATATATGTATATACATAAAATCATTGAGATATCTAAAATATTAACATACTTTGGTGTTAATGTTTTGTGATTATTAAATTTTATAAATTGTTGGGGAAACATTAAATGTCAACATCGATTTTGTATTGTCTTTTCATTTACTTATATTAATCTTCACAATTCATCTTTTGTGCAAAGAACTCTACCCTCTTTGCTTCACTCAATTCTAACATGTGGATACTTTGCATTGGTTCTTTGCCACACTAACCTCCAAATAATTTACATTGATTCTGGAATATGCTATCATCCACACTGAACACTTCACTTGTTTAGATTTCCTCCCTCATATGCTAACCTCCCCATTAAACACTTCACTTATTTACTATGTTTTACTTCACATTGAACACTTTACTTTATTGTTTACTTTTACAAAGTTTTATCCTACATGTTTTTACTACAAACACATGATATTCCTTCCCACATATGTTAACCTACCCATTGAACAATTCAATTATTTACTAATGTAGATTCCAGAGGTGCAGAAGATATATCTATGGAAAGTGCACAGTGGGTAGAATATGGTCATAGAAAAAGGCTTTGCACAACTTGAAAAATAGCTAAGTAAAATATTAAAATTAAAATTATGACCATTATTCAACAATATTTTTTAAGTTAAACATATGTATAGAAACATTTTGTTCACTTGATATACTTATTTTTTATAATAAACATTGTTACATAGAATAAATTCAATTCAACAATATTTTTTAAGCTAAGCATATGCATAAAAGCATTTTGTTCACTTGATACACTTATTTTTTATAATAAAAATAGTTACATAAAATAAATTCAACTGAGGAATATTTTTTAAGTTAAACATATGCATAAAATAATTTTATTGATTTTATCTACTTATTTTTTATAATATACATTGTTACTTAAAATAATTTCAACTAAGTATCTAGATTTTTAAGTACCAAAGACATGAATATAGAAACAAAACAATAGATTTAGAGAAAAATATAGAAAAACTCTTAGTTTTTTATTATGAAAACCCTTGAGGTAGGGAAACACCATACAATATATCATATTTTAGAAGGGATAATCTCTTGTTCATTTTCCCCTACGAGGGAGAACATTATAATGATCTACACACTCCAGATACAATGTCTCTTATTTACTTCCCATTACATTTTTTTGGCTTTATAGGCTGACCCAGGTTCTAACTCCAGGATTTCCAACAACCCTTTGACCATTGACCCTTATGGATACCAGAAGGAAACACTTCACACATAGTGCACTGTGTATTCTCAATCGAGATGGATTCAATGGGTGTCTAAAGGACTCAGGTGTCTACAACCATGGGATGGGATGTGCTTATTTCTCAGGAGAATTAGATCTACTCAACTGTTATCCCTTGAATACCCATTTATTATACTTGTTGGAAGTACGATTGTAGTTACACCAAAACCCTCAGATGATTGGTAAACTCACCATTGCCAGATTTCCAGGATCCACAAGAGTCAATTACTCCCTTGTCACGATACACCATGGAGTGCTGACTAATTTCAATTTCGTGCAACAATATCCCCCTCAGCATGAGCCAAGTGTGTATCGAACTCATGACCTATAGGTCTGATACCAATTTTTCAAAGTATGATTGTCGTTACACCAAAACCCACAAGTTATTGGTAAACTCACCACCGTCATATTTCAAGGATCCATGAGAGGTGATTAATCTCTTGTCACGATACACCGAGGAGTGTTGACTACTTGCAATTTCATGCAACATTGCTAACCCTAGCTGGATCTTAGTTCTTACCAAAGACACAAATATTCCAACAAAACTTCGTTAACCATTATAACAACATATACCTAATGACATATATTCATTTACTGCAACAGAAGATTCAGATCAGAATACAAACTATGACATTCATCCATTTAGTGCTAATATACATATTTCATTAGTTTATCCGTAGTGTGAAGTATTATTTCCTTAACTTGTTCATCTTCAAACTCACTAAAGAAAATATAACCACAAGTACTTCGAACATTCACACATAACCGAGATGTATTGTGGTTCACCCTCTCCTAGAGATACTCCACAAAGATAAGTTACTTCAACTCTTTATTAATCTTCCTAAAAAATCCAGCTATGTGCACTGTACATATATTCCTCCATTACAATAGATATCCACAGATCGCGATAGTCCTCACAAAAATTAGAAAAAATCTTCGAACATGGATAAAATAACAAAATCTAGAACTCGGAACAAAAATAAGAACTCAAAACTTCTTCCACAGTCATAATACATTCTACTTAAGTCAAAAAAGGGATAAATCCCTTACAAAAACCCTAACCCTAAGTGGATTAGGTTTCTCCACTTTCCAACATACTCAATCTCGGCTGGTGCACGATCCAACCATTCTCCAAGCTAACACTTGTCAACTCTCCAATTTCTCCACAATAGTTTGTCGACTTTGTAACTACTTTTCCTTGGCCCTAGTTCTCGTCTCTTTATGGAGTTGACTTTCCTCTATTTCCGACATGCTCCCCCTTTTATGGCATTGCCTTATATTTTTTGATTTCTACCTTGATTTATTGAAAACGTCCTTGATATTCTCACAAAATTCTCTTGCACCAATCGGGCCCCCAACAATGACATCCTCACTCATATCAAGTCACTCAATGACTCCTGCATCTTTCACTTTCTGTGCCAGTGCTTCATACATATTTGTTGCTTGCTGCAATTGACCCTGAGTCTGGTTTCTCTTTTCCCCAATGGCTTTTGTTCGAACACTTTTAAAATTATAAACCTAAATATTTTTCCTATCCTTTCACTTTAACTTAGAAGTCGATTTTCAAAAGATAAATCTTTCCACTTTTAAACCTTAAGGCATGCACAAGGCCTGCGGTCGATTGATTTCTCCCATCGATCGAGCGTTTCCCCTTTTCCCCAAATGTTTGGAGCTGCCTGAATGTTAAAAAGGTCAAAACCTCTAGAGACTAGCTTCAGAGATTTGAAGCTTCAGATTTTGAAGTTTCTCACTTCAGGTGTGTTAAAATGTCACTCCTTCAAAACCCTAATACGCGAAAAGTGTTTGCAGATCCTAGTCACCACACACGTAAACCTCTTGATCTATGACGCATCTTTTCGGAAAGTGACCTGTCAGATATTTAAATTAATTTAATTAACCAAATACATGAAGTGATAAATAACTAAAAAGAAACTTAAAGCCAATTAGAAAAATCAAAAAGTATTTTCGCGATTTTAGATTTCACACACTCCATATATCCTGTCCATAATTCACGAATCCTAAACTCCTGAATGTCTTAAGCGTTAAGAAGCGTTAATTAACGATTAGAAAATAGTTAATCCCTGCACAATTTTGCATTTCAGGGATCTTTCCTCGAGCGACTATCAATATCTAGAGGTCTGAAACCCTGAAATACTTGAGGTTAAACAGGATTATTTAACGGGTTAAACATGATTAAAATTAATCAATCACTTCATGATTTCGCATCTCGGAAATCATAGCTTGAACTATTATAGGATATCCCAAGGTCCGAAACCCTGAAAAACACTTAACGATAAATGAGATTAACTAATGCATCAATGAGGATTATCTTGTGATAAATTTTTCACTGAATCATAACTCGAGTAAATTCAATTGTTGTTTTTCAAAACTTCTAATCACGAACCACCAGAAATTAATGACATTAATAATAAATCCATGACCATAATTTCAATGAAGATCCTCGACCATAACCTAAATATTTTTCATTAAAGAAAGTGAATACTTCATCAATAAAGGTATTTATAAAATCGATACAATTAAGGGTAAAAGGATATCGAAGTTTGATTTTCATTGTACATTTTCACAAGAAAACATTTTTTCAAGATAAGAAGTTTGTGCATTTGTTGTGACAGGTAACAGAGACCTGAGCTTCGGATACCATGGATCCTCATAAAATATATAATGTGTTGGGTGAAAGATGAAACCCAAACATAGACGTATTCTCAGACACGTCACCCAGAACCATAAATTCTGTGAAAACCTGGACGTAGGTATTCAATATTCTACAATATGAAT
>SNQJ01S0025909.1:37170-61180 GCA_010110895.2 Picea sitchensis
GAAACTGCGACTTAGAGTTTAGAAACAGGGAGCTTCGGTGGACAAGATGCTCAAGAAAACTTGAAAAAAACTGAGGTTTTGACACAGAAGGGGGACACTACATTGACAAATCCACCAGATAATCGAACTAAATATTAGGCTGAGGCCTTCATAAAAAAGGGGGAAGAAAAACCACTGTCCACATCGGACAAATCAGCTACTCACATAGCCGGTCAACATCCATCCACCGAGATAGGAATCCCTATTCAATTTGTCACACCTTTAAAGTATAGTAGAGGGAAACCCAGTGCCAAAGTAGTGTTTATAGAAGATCTTATGCCTATTTCAGTGGAAGAGATACCCACTTCCGACATCTTCTTCAACAAAAACAGGAGAGTTGTTGTGAAAAGAGAAAATCACCAAAGGGAGGGTGTGACTGTCAAGAGACACAGAGTGTTATATGACGTTCAAGCCTTAGAAGAACTAGAGTTCTCTATGGAAGTGGCAGGCTCATTTGGAGATTTTTCCACAACAAACCAGTACTCAGTTGGGAACCTAAAGGAACAATTCAAGCAGAAGGATCTACTGGTGAGCCAGTTGCAAAACTAAGTAAATATTGTAGAACAGAGTGTCAGAAGTGAGATGAATAAAGGTTTTGAGTAGATCAAAGCCTGGGACAGGCATGAAATTCAACAACTTAAAATCAGTCTTGATGAAATGCATAAGAATTCACAGGAAAATAGGGAACTAGCCATTCAAAGAGAAGAATTGGTAAAACAACTTCAAGTTAAAATAAACTCGTTTGAGAACACAACAATGAATGTGGCGGTTTTCCAATCCTAGGCATTGGAGGTGCAAAAGAAGTTGGAATTAGCCCAACAAAACCTTTTTATTAGACTAGACGCTATTCAAAATTATTACTAGTTGGCAGACCATTCTTTAAATAATGTTTTCATAAAGGAGAGAGAGGCCACTACAGCTAGAGTGACATTCCAAGAGATCGTTTTATCTTCAGCAAAGGAGGAATTAGCCAATGTCACTAGATTTTCCCTTTCAGAAAAAAATCGAGGTGATATAATACTAAAAACCTGGGAGGGTAATATAGTTGAAAGTAAGAGATTAGCCAAGGAAGTGAAGAAATATTTTTAAGAAGCTTGTTCCTCACTCGACAAAGAATCACTGGACATTGAAATAGACAGTATCTCTGAAGCCATGGGGAAAATTGATATTTCAAAACATCAAATTACTTCCAAGACGAGCATGGAAGAAGCCCAGGCCACAATCCTACAATTGAAACAAATTGACATTATCCAGATTAATGACTGGATATTCAATCCTATCTTGCAGCTACAGTCTATATCGTTAAAATTAAGGAGAACGGAAGATATTCTGCCTCACATAGAAAATAAATTATATAATTATGAGGTGAATGACACAACAGAGCCTTCTCGGTTGGTGGTGCAATTCGTAGGCAGATTTGTTCAGTGTGGTGAGCAAGGGAAAGCCATCATGTATGGAAACAAATGAGACAACATGTGCATATCATGTATATAGGTCATGATTAAAGGCCAATTGTTTCTGAGCTGGAGGATAAGAAAAAGAAATGTCTTTGCGAGAAGGCGAAGGGACAAATAAGATGCAAATGAAACTCTTTTTAGAATTCCAACCGTTTAGGGTTGAGAACAATTTTGTATAAATACATAGTCTGAAGAATTAACAACGACGACTTCTTGCAGGATGTAATAAGGAAAAACTCTCCTATTGTGATAATTAATACAAGTGCAGACAGGGATTCCAATTTTTTTGTAGTTTGAGTTATGTTATCTTCTTGTATTCCATATTTATTGTTCCCTTTATGTTATTCCTTGATAAGTGAGTGATTGCAATTTAGTACTACTACTACTATAGTCACATTTTATTGGTTGTTTGATAAGCAAGAAGTTTTTCCTTTTTATTTTCTTTAAGTAAATACAAAACCTGGGAGCTACTTGGATTACTGTATCTCATATCCTTACAAGAGTGCATTATTTTATTTCTTCTACTGTGAACAAGGTAAGATTCATGTTGCATTGATGCCTCACTTTGTTTAACAGTTTTGTAAGTTTCCCTCAAATCACTTGATTTTATAAATTGACTCAGACGACAAATTATGACGTTTGTCTTGTTCTGTCATTATTTTCATTTGAGGATTAATTCTTATATAACTAATGGAAGAAAAATCACCTTTAAAAACATCCCTTTATATTTCTGATGCCTGACATTATTCTTTAAGCCTTAGGTTTAATCTCAGGAGCAACAACTTCTACCATCTACGCGATGATTGGAGGTTTCAATATTTCTCCCCCCTCCAAGACTATTTGTTCCACTTTTGATTTTGTTGCGTTGATCTCCATAACCAACTTCTCATCCTTTTCCCATAAAGGCTCCAACTGAGTCTGCCTTGCAATCTTCTCTTCCTGCACTGCCTTTTATTCTGACTGTAGACTCTTCATTTCTGCATCTTTATTCATTTTTTCAGGTAGTGACATCATCTTTTGTCTTTGTTTCAAGTCTGTCATTGTTATGTGGACCCTATCCTCCTTTCCTTGTAACTCCTGCAAGCTTCCATATTCTTGTAATTGTGTCCATAGTTGGGCAGTTTTCTCCAACAACTATGCCATCTTTTGTATAAATTGTGTTATATTATCTGCAGATGTTGTTGTGTCTTGATATGGATTCACACTTACTTCTAGAGGAGTAGTGGGTATTGCGTGCTCCTCTAAATTCTTTATTTTTTTCTTATACTGCTCCAAATCCTAAGTTATTTTCTTCATATTTTCCTCTAATGATACTTCCTTTGATCCTGCACTGTTTGAGATGGTTTGAAACACTATGTCAATGTGTTTCTCCATGTCTTCTATATTATTCTTCACTAACTGATCCATATGGATCTAGGGAACATTGCAAAAGTTTTAGAAGTGTCCCAAAACTCACGGGAGCAACCGAGGACGCTCAGAATGGCTTCAACAGACAACAAAAGGGAAAAAATAAAAGTTCCCAAAATTCCATTAAAATGGTCTGATCGTGAAGAGCGTGTCGTAATATTACCAACGACACAAATGGATCGTCAAACAGAGTTACATATCAAAATTTATAAGCGGTCAAAGCTCTAGTCAACCCAACCCAATCAGCAGGGATAAGTCAACATTCGTATTGCTGATGTCAGCATCCGTACGGATGACGTCAACATTCGTACAACCTATGTGGCAAGCATAGAGAGTGACATGTTTCATGATGACATCAGCATGATGTCAGCATGCCATGTGGCAGCAGCAGAGGCTGCAACATGTCACTCAGATTTGGGGTTTTTAGGGTGCCACGTGGACTAGTGAAAAAAAGTGCCAGGTGGCACCCCTAAGTGATGCCACGTGGCACCACCCAAAAGGTGCCACATTTCTAGGATGACATGGAGGTATGGTATAGGGTTGAGGTCAGTAGAAAAGTGGACAAATCATATGATGCCACGTGGCCCAATGGGGATGTTCCACGTGGCACCCCCAAATGCACAATAACCCATTGTGAACGAAAAATTAAAAAAAATATATTAATAGAACTCCTCCCTATATGGCTACAGTTATTCTATATATAGAAAATCCTCTATGTATAACCTTCGCTAACTATACGTCGGAACTAGTTAGCATCTCCACCAAAAATTGCAATTTTTCCATTATAGCAACCTCCACTATATTTAGTGTGGGCGAGAATATTTGCCCACTAAGTTCTAAATTTAGCKGGGGCACGTGCGAAAATGTTCGTAACTGTTCACCAAATTGGGGAGCCCCGTGGGATTCGACCACAGGACTTCCTCCCATCAACGACCTAAATTTAGCTCCATAACCAATGCACCAACTTCGCATCTATTACACAAATTGCCCGRAAATGTTATATAAGCAAGGATCTGGTTCATAATTTGGGGTGCATTCGAGGTAGTAGAAGACTCYGAGAATGAGAKTATAGTGCTCCCGTATGGACCGTACGTCCCCATATGGATCCCTATAGACTTTATGGATTTTCGAATGCAAACCGAGGCAAGGTGGCCTCTTGGGTCCAAAAGTGCCAGACTCGGAGCGAGGCGTGGAGACAGTCATTTTTAGGTAAAATGATGCCACGAATGCAGTGGTCGTGTTAGTTTCCTTATCTGAGAAAAAAATCATCATCTTAACTCCAGAATGAGTCATTTATTACAGAGGCAATGGCATGGTAACCGAGGTAGAGGTGTCTCTTGGGCCTAAAAGTGTCTGACTCATATGGAGATGATTTGACAGTCATTTTTGGGTAGTTCGACGACGCGAATTCAATGAAGAGGTTTTTTTTTTGCAACAGAGCTTGAGATAAGAAAGGTAAGATATGTAGAAGCCAATGTAAGCATGCTTTTCATTATTTTTTTTGTCATTAAAGCTTGCATCATAGCATGTGTGTTATAGTTCTAAAGGAGAGAGAGAAGCTGTAGCAAGGAAGTTTCGTCAACTTATTCCTTCTATCTATTTGTTTCTTATATTATTTGACATCAAATCAATGAGTTATATGTGACAGATAAATTGTGGCACTTGGATGACAAGTGGCCAATGAAGCAGTTCTAATTCTCGTGGTCTCAGGATCTTTTCTATGGGCTACATATTTATGTTTTGTATCTGAGCAACAGATCTAAGGATTTTTTATGGCTCCATGTTGATGGGGTTCATATTTTATTCTTCATCTTTTTATGTATTGTGTATGTGGGAATGATGTCCATGTCAGCATCATGGATGTCTCATGAGTAGAACTTGTGAAGCTGATACATTCATGATCACATTCCGATCTCTTATTTTCGTCACCAAAGAGGGATTTTGGCTTTACAACCTATAAAGGAGAGATATCATTACATCGATAAGAATAAAGCAGTCAAGCTTTTGAGCATGACCTAGAGAGGTATCCCACTAGAAGGGTGAACTCCATTATCAAGGGAAGTGTCATATCCATTATGTGTATTGTGTTCTTATGTTTCTTTTCTATGAATTTCCACACATATGATATTAAATGCAAGCGTGACATATCACACATAAGGAAAACTAAAGAGTTTTCATTCACTTCGAATACAAAGGACTTAAGATTTCAACTTTACCTTTAATTGCAAATCGCTCAAGTAAAATGATCTATTACTGACCCTTTTGAAGGAGTGACAGAAACAACCAATTATTGGAAACGTATCTCTCCCGAGTTCAGATCATGTGGTATCAGAGAAGGATTCATACCGATTGTAGGTGTTGAAGTTAAGGATGACAAGGTAACCAAAACAATCGTGGTTCGATGAGATTCAAGAGCTCAACCAAATGCTTGAAGAACAGAATGTTGGATTGAAAACATTGTTGTATGTTGCAGAAGAAGAGAACCAAAGGTTGCAAGAGTAGTTGGAATCCATGAAAATGTAGACACAGGAAAGATCTATGAGTGAGATGGTGATAATACCATCTTGTCACCATTGAAGCTTCACCTATTATGGGTGCGAGCATTACAGTGCAAATGCATGCAAACATTTTCAAGGGAATGAATATGACCTACATGCATCCATAAATCAAGGAGGATTCCTAGAAGCATCTTCCATTGATCCTTCTCACCAGGAACAACTGGACACATATCAAGAAGAAGACCAAGGGTCCCAATTTGAGTTGGAGGTAAATAAGCCATGTATAGTTTCTTTCATGATTAATTTTGATGATTCTTTTGAAATACTTGAACAACATGCTTCTTGCATCAACTTAAAGTTGATGAGAAAAATGGAATATGAAGGAGGATACCTTGGAACCAATGGCCAAGGTATTGTGGATCCCATCGAGGAAGTGGTTTGGCCTCGATATGCCTGGATAGCCTATGTCCCAAAGGATGTTGGAGAAAGCTCCAAAACCATTATGGAAGAAGACCCTGGGATAGTCACTAAGACTCCAGAGGTCAACAGTTCATCAAGAGATGAAATTGATTATGTGCAGGCCAAGAGCACAACTTCCCATGATCGAGGATTCAAGACATCACTAGAGAGAGATGAGCATCAAAATGACAGAGTTAAGAATAAATATTCTTGTCAGTCTGAATCCATAGGAAAATCACCGAGGTATAGGAAATCTCGAAACTCTAAAATTCCATTTGATTATAAGCATGTTAATCATATAAAATAGATCTTTTCGCATTAAAGACCATGCACTTTTTTTGGATTGAATAACCATGCAGTGTCGTAGTGTTGGAAGAGAATATCCTTGTGCATGAAGGTTATGGAAACTAGGAGAAGGACAAGGATGGAAGATTGTTTTCCACACACGGAAAAGAGCAGGGGGAATGCACCTCTGAAGGATAAAGGTTATTACAACCATTGTAGCAGAGATGGGAATCATGAGGCCACTTGTTGGCCCTTACATCCAGATCCACATCTAAAGAGGGACAAGAAGACTAGATAGGCATCTCCAAGGGAGACAACCAATCTGACAGTACCGCAGAAAAACCCACCACCAGGAGGAGACCAACTACCAGAGAAAGTACAACTCGATAAAGAGGACATGTTCAACAAATGGTTGAACAAATGGGAAAAATCCTTTTGAGTTACTCGAGAGTTGCCATATTTTGTAAATCACATGTTGCAATTCAGTCCCCGTAGAAGGGTATGGTGTAAAAGTGATAATTGTTGATATCACTTCTTTTTTTTTGGCACATGTTGATATTGTTAGGCCTCGTCAGGTAGTTTGGGTAAGGGTTTCTTATTATAATCCCAATGGACATGAAACTTAATGTAATGAATTTTTGGGGAAAAAAGTGTTTTCATTTGGGAGGCGTGATCCTGATGGATCTAGGGAACATCACAAAAGTTTTATAAGTGTCCCAGAACTCAAAGAAGCAACCCAGGATGCTCAGAATGGTTGTAGTAGACAAAAAAAGGGAAACATTCAAAGTTTCAAAAATTCAATTAAAAAAAAATGATCACGAAGAGAGTGTCACAAGTTTTCTAACGACAGAAACAACTCATCAAACAGAGTTACGAATCAAAAGTTATAAGCGGTCAAAGTTCTGGTCAACCCAACCCAGTTAGGAGGGATGAGTCAACATCCGTACTGCTGATGTCAGCATCTGTACGGATGATGTAAACATCCATACATCCTACATGGAAATCATATAGAGTGACATGTGTCAGGATGACATCAACATTACGTCATCATGCCACATGGCAGCACTAGAGGCTGCCACATATCACTCAGATTTGATGTGTTTAGGGCACCATGTGGACTAGTGAAAAAGTGCCATGTTTCACCACCCAGAAGGTGCCACATGTATAGGATGATGTGGAGGTATGGTATAGGGGTAAGGTCAGCAACCAAGTGGACAAATCAGATGATTCCATGTCGCCCAATAGGGAGGCACCACATGGCACCCCCGAAATGCACAATAACCCTTGCTGAACGAAAAATTCAAAAATATATATTAATAGAACTCCGCCATATATGGAGGAAGTTATTCTATATATAAAATATATTCTATGTATAACCTTAGCTCACTGTACACAATAACTAGTTAGCATCTCCACCAAAAATAACAATTTCGCCATTATAGCAACCTTCGCTATATTTAACATGTGCCAGAATATTCACCAACTAAGTTATAAATTTAGCAGGGGCACGTGCCAAAATGGTCATAACTATTCACAAAAATGGGGAGGCCCATGGGATTCGACCCCGGGACCTCCGCTAACCAATGACATAAATTTATCTTCGTAACGAACGCACCAACTTCTCATTTATTACACAAACTGCCCGGAAATGTTATATAAGCAAGGATCCAATTCATATTTTTGAGTGCATTCGAGGAAGCAGAAGACTCTGAGCACGAGAGTAGAGTGCGCCCGTATGGATCCATACAGACTATACAAATTTTGGAACGCAAACTGAGGCAAGGTTGCCTCTTGGGTCCAAAAGTGCTAGACTCGGATCGAGGCTTGGAGACAAACATTTTTAGGTAAAATGACACCACAAACGTAGTGGTGGTGTTATTTTTCTGATCCGAGAAAAAAATCAGCAACTTAACTCTAGAATGAATCATTTATTATAGAGGCAGTGGCACGGTACCTAAGGCAGAGGTGTCTCTTTGGCCTGAAAGTGTGTGACTGGGATGGAGACGATTTGACAGTCATTTTTGGGTAATTCGACGATGCGAATTCAATGACGAGGTTTATTTTTGTAGAAGAGATTGAGATAAGCAATCTAATCTATGGAGAATCCAATGTAAGCATGCTTTTCATTATGTTTTTTTGTCATTAAAGGTTGCAGCATAGCATATCATTAAAGGTTTGAAGGAGCAGAGAGAAGCTACAACAAGGAAGCAAGATGAACTTATTACTTCTATCTATTTGTTTCTTATATTCTTTCACATCAAATAAATCAGTTATATGTGACAGATAAATTGTGGCACTTGCATGACAAGTGGCCAATGAAGCAGTTTTGATTCTCGTGGTTTCGGGATCTTCTGTATGGGTTGCATATTTATGTTTTTGATCAGAGCAACAGATCCAAGGTTTTTTGATGGCTCCATGTTGATGGGGGTCATATTTTTTCTTCATGTTTTTATGTATTGAGTATGTGGAAAAGATGTCCATGTCAACATCGTGGATGCCTCATGAGTAAAACTTGTGAAGCTGATACATTCCTTATCACATTTCAATCTCTTGTTTCCATCACCGAAGAGGGACTTTGGCCTTACAACTTGTAAAGGAGAGACATCATTACATCGAGAAGAATAAAATGGTCAGGCTTTGCAAAATGACCGAGAGAGGTAGCCCACTGCAAGGGTGAACTCCATTATGAAGGGAAGTGTCATATCCATTATGTGTATTTTGTTCGTATGTTTCTTTTCTATGAATTTATACACATAGGATATTAAATGAAAGCATGACATATCGCACATAAGGAAAACTAAAGAGTTTTCAGTCACTTCGAATTCAAGCGCATAAGACTTCAAATTTACCTTTAATTCCAAATCGCTAAAGTAAAATGATCTATTACTGACCCTTTTGAAGGAGTGACAAAAACAACCAATTATTGGAAACTTATTTCTCCCGAGTTCAGATCACTAACTTCTTCTCCTGCCCTTCATAGCTAATTGCTTCCTTCAATGTTAAGCAATCCTCATGTGCTCTCTGTAAATTTGTCGCATCTGACCTTGCCCTGGACTAGATTTCCTGTGTGAAACTGATCTATAATTTGTACAATGCCTTTGTCGGGATATTGGACAAGACCAAGTCTAATGTATTTATCTCCTTTAGAGGATTATGTGTCGCCTCCTTGTCAATGTACAACATATCAGGTGTTATAATGAAATTTTCTCTCCCCTGCACTATGATCTTCATTGTTTCCCCTGTTGGCATTCCTTCCATAGTCTTTATGTCACTTATCTGCCCTAATATTTAACTATTCCAGTGCATTTTTAACGACTTTCATTTTCTTAGTAATTGAAACCCTATGCTTCTCGACATTCTCCCAAGCCTTTAATAGCCTAATTTCAATAGTTGTATCTACTAATTCGACATCATCTACTGTCATTCATGTGTGAGGTGGTGTCATATGGGCCTTCGCCTTCTTCCTTGAGTCACTGGCTTGCTCCCATGTTCTCTTCTTTTGGGCATATGTTGGCTTAGATGTCTTTGGCATGTGTGTATCCAACCCTGTCTCCTATCTAAATTCTTCTTCCATAGGTTTATCTCGTGTCTTTGTCCTCACTTTTTTTGTACGCACAACAGTTCAGATTCTAGCAAGATGTTGCCACTGCAAGTTGGAGCATCTACTAGGCTCGGTCAAATTCTCATTCTCTTGCACTTAGGGTTCACTCTTCATTCATATCATTAGAAAAAAAAAATTGGTTTCACTTTCCCCCTTTTTCTGACCTTATAGTGGGACGACATATTGATGATTGTTTCACACTGACAATTTTCAATTTTTCACTTTTTCCTGCGTGATGCACTTTTGTACCTGTCAACTCCTTTCCAGTGCACAATGTCTTCAACACCGGTTTTTCTGGAGCGCAATTTTGATGCTAAACATTCTATTACATCGAAACCCTCTAGTATTCTCCTACCTTTTTTTATTTTTACTACATTTCTCCTTTTTATGGATTTTTGTCTCTTTCTTATAACATATACTATATACAATATGTACAATGATACCTCATTTTTCTATTTTTAACTCAGTTTGTTAGGTCGACTATATTTATACAACTTCAGTCGACTTCCATCTACCAGTCCTATGAGATTCTTCCCTGCAAGATATTTCAGTTGGACAACACCTCCATTTGTGATGGCCTCTACCTGATAAGGCCCTAACCACTGAATCTTGAAATTATTAAGGCGATGTAGATAATTGCTTTCATAGAGGAGAACTATATCTCCTTCCTTAAATATTTTCTTCTTTATGTTCCTATCATGCCAATATTTCTCCTTCGCTTTCTTTACTTCCCAGTGAAATATCATTAGAATTATGTCTTCTTCCATCTCCATCATCTGATCCATTATTTCCTACACAACACCTTCTTATGACATGTTGGTGATCGTTGCAATGCAAAGACTAGGTAATAAATAATCCAATGGAACCACTAATTGCTTCCCATACACCAATCTGAATGGTGTCTATCCTGTAAGATTCTTTCATGTAGTCCTATAATCCCATAACACTGCTAATACCTTCAAATCTCAATCATCCCTATTCACATTGCAAATCTTTTTCAATGCATTTTCTAAAATCTTGTTAAAAGCATCTACTATACCATTTTCCTGGGGATGGTAAGATGTGTTGTTCTAATGATGTATCTGAAATTTGTTTTTCATAGCACGGATTGTATTGTTAATAAAATGAGTTCCTTGATCACTCAAAAAAAAATTGGGATATCCAAATGTGGTGCGCATGTTCTCAAAGAGAAACTGTGCTACAGTTTCTATGCTACAATCCTTGACTGGGTCTGCTTCTTCCCATCTAGTTAAGTATTATGTTGAAGTGATGATGTATCTGGCTCTTGAACTACTTTTCGGTTTGTTAATGGGTCCAATGAAATCCAAAACCCATTTATCAAATACCTTTAAATTTACTTGGGGCATAAGTGGCAGTTCATCCCTTCTTGATGGTTTTTCCATCCTCTGACAGACATCACAGGTCTGAAAGTATTCGTTTGCATCCCTATGTACTATAGGCCACCATAAAACTATGTTCATCACCTTCTCTGTTGGAGGATTTCCTCCATGGTTCCCTCCATATATACCTTCATGTTCTTCTGCTAACACCATGTAGTGTTCATGCTTCGTCATACATCTTCTTAAACTTCCATCTGCACCTAACTTGTATAAATGACATGAAATCATATGATAGTCTGCAATGTGCACTACCAACTCTTTTTTATGTGCGAAAGTAAATTCCCTGGTAGCCATTCTTATGCTAAAAAATCCAATAATGTCAGCAAACTAATCATCATCAATCTCAACATAAAATAAGTTAGCATCGGGAAAATTCTCCTCCAAGTTCTTTGGCTCCTCTCCATTAGTAATTCTTGACAAATGATCTGGTCCTTTGTTCCTCTTTCTTGGTTTTACTATGATTTCAAAATCAAATTACCGAAACAATAAAAACCATCTTCATATCCTCCCCCCCAACACTGTTGTGTTAACTAGGTACTTCAAACTGGAATGATATGTAAACATATTAAAATGTTGACCCAATAAATAATGTATGAACTTCTCTATGGAATATACCATAGACATATCTTCCCTTTTTGTAGTATTATAGTTCTTCTCAGAATCATACAATTTTATACTACGAAAGGATAATGGGTGATCAATTTCTCCTTCACCTCGTTGTTCCAAAACTTCTCCAAGTGCATTGGATTAAGCGTTGACATGCACATGAAATTGTTTTGTCCAATCTGGAAAGGTCAAAATTTTTGTTGTCACCATCTTCTCTTTCAGTATGTCCAAGCTCTCCTAGAATTCATCATTCCAATGAAACCTCATGTCTTTCTTCAGTATCTTCTCCATGGTCACAGTAATATTTTCATATCCCTTTATGAATTTCCTGTAGTACCCTGTGTGGCCCAATGTTTCTCTAAACTGTCGCACTGAATTTGGTTGTGGTAAATTGGCAATAACAACAATCTTCAGAGTGTCTACTATCAAGCCTTGTTTGCATATAATGTGCCCAAGTAGGATGCCAAACGGTGTGCCTAATATAAATTTCTTAATGTTTAATGAGATTTGTCATTTCTTACATCTTTCTAACATTAACCTCATAATTTCTACATGGTCCTTCAATAAACTGAAAATTGTCCAATCATCCAGATAAACCTCTAAAACATTATGTATAAAATCCATGAATTTAACAACTACTACTCTAGGAAATATTATTCGTTAATTATTTAAACCAAATGGAATTAATGTGTACTAATATAACCCCCACACTATTTCAAATGTAGTTTCTTACCTATCCTTTGAATAAATTCTGATCTGATGGTAACCTGGAAATCCATCTGTGAAAGAGTACACTTCCTGTCCTCCCACATTATCTAAAACCTTATCTGTAAATGGAGTACGAAAAGGATCATGCAGGAATGCATCATTTAACTTCCTCATATCCACACATATCCTAATCCCTCTAGTATTCTTTTCTTGGACCACCATTGGAATAATCCACTCTGATTCTTCCACAGGCTCTATCATTCTTTATTCGAGCATTCTGTCAATTTCTACCTTAACCTTCTGCTTATAGATGGAGTTTAATTTGTATGATCTCTATCTAACTAGTGTTGCCTTTGGTATGAGGGGTATCTTCATTTCCCCAAGTTCTCATGCTACCCATTTCATCTTTGAAAATGTGGTTGGGAATAAGTCACTATACTCGTGCAATAATTCAATTATATTTTCCATTGTCTCATTGTCACAGTAATCTCCAATGTTGGATATCTTGGACTTCTCTTCAATCCCAATATTGACCTTTTTAATATTCATAGGTGCAGTAAACTATTATTATTATAATAGGGGTACTTCTAACCCTCTTTCTCCTTCCCCTTCTAATATATGTATGTCACATGGGTTTTCCTCTGCTTCTTCATCCTCTGTGAAATGATAATAGTAAACTAATTTTTCAAGTATTTATTTTTTGTAATATTTGTCTATTGTCACTATATCTACCCCATAATATTCAAATATATTCCCTTTGATCCTCTATAATGATATATCCACCCATGGATTCTCACTTTCAAATTCAAAGGTCCTAATAAATTTTTGTTGCACTGTGCCCCAACTTGTTGTTTCTTTGCGTAGTTCTCCTTGTACCAATTACTAGGTATTCCTTCTAATGTATGAATAAAGTAATGTGTCCATTTCCATGGTGGTACCAATATCCAATTATTGACACAATAATCTATGTGTTGTCTTGGGTTACCTCTTCCATCATAATTCTGTAAGAGTCTATCCTGTTGAATCCTACAAAATATTATGTGCAACAGTCGTTCACACTGATACTAGTCCTAAATTACCTTCTTATGTGCACCCCACCATCATGTAGGTGTGTCCCTCAAATCTATATCCAACACTAATAATATTTGACTACTAAAAACCTTTGATTCAAAATTTTTCATGAAGTTTTATAAATTGTCCTCTTCAGCAAATGTCAGAAACTGTCTTACTTCTATCCCAACCCATCTTACTGCGAGTGTAACTCTGGCGCACCTTCTAGTAGAGACTTCATGTAGTCTTTGCTGCCATTTTTATACTACATTATCATAATCGAACATGTATGAATTCATAATCCTCCAACTGAGCACTCCATCTACAGTTGGATTCATGTAGTCTTCATCTCGTGGAGTAGTTCTATACAGTTGGTTCACATCATCCTCTATAACATTGTCAGGCATAGGTTCTACATATCTTTCACAATCCAAGAGATCTAAAGGTATTACTACCCTAAAGTTCCCATTTTCAAATATCATCTTTCCATTCTTTAAATTAATTATGGCACGATTATCAAAGGCTGAATCAATTTCCAATAGTGCTGGAAATGGTATAGACTCATCCATCATATCTATCACTTAAAAGTTTGTTGTGGTGTGCACACCATCTAGATCCACTATTGTATTCTTTAGTATACCTATGGGAATCACTCTATGTTGGTTTTCTAGATTCAATTAGATAGGTGAATACCCTAGTGTATGTTCTTTGACTACTTCCCAAGTATATTTGGAAAAATGTTGACATTTGAACCTAAGTCTATGATAACATTTCCAATGTTAAAGTCTCCTATATTTGAATTCAATCTGAGCTCTCTTCTAGTTATTTTATTTCTATGGACATGATTAATTTTCTTTGGTTCTATTCTAACCCCTTCCTCTTTGGTACATTTCTCAAGCATACTTTTAAACAAATCCATGGAATTCTTATCATTAAGTAACTTAAAGCAAGATTCCAGGAAATTCTTAAAGTTTCTTACCTTCTCTGTTTTCTTTCCTTTATAAGTATGATCCAAAGACTAAGGCATATAAAAAAAAGGAGTAGCATACCTCGATGTAGTATTTGATTTGGAGGCTACATTCTCCTTCATGAACTCCTTCTATGCTTCCTTGAAATTTTCCTTCTCCTTATTTGCATCAAACTATTGTTGTGGATGAGTGTTCTTCAGAATTGAGCACTGTGATTCCTTCTTATAATTATGTGCATCTTCTCCTGTCTTCACTCCTACTCTATTCACTGCATTGATGCTCCTCCCAGGATCCCTTTTTTCTTCAATGATCCACTAACATTTAGTTTATTTACATTCCTCTTCTCTTGGATTTTCGTCATTAACTTCGGGCACTCTTTTGTCATATGATATTCTATGCGACAATACATGCATGTTATTGTTCATTGAGGACAATCTTTGGCATAGTGTCCTTGCTGCTGACAATTAAGGAAGATGATAGTCCCTCTGCCTCTGCCCATTCTGTCTCTTCCTCTACCTTTGAATCCTCCTTTGTTCCCTTGTGGATCCATGCTTTGTTGATGATATTGTGGTGCTTGATTATACTGCAGGGGTTGCTGAAATTATGGCACTTCTTGAAATTGATGCACATTGCCAAACTATTGTGCAGTTTGTCCTGCCATCAACTCAGCCTGCATCATGTATGCATTTGAGGTTCTTTCCTTCAGTAACTCCAGGGTTCTACAATTTTTGTCTTCATGTTCCACTGAATTACAAACATTATAGAAAGTACTCTTTGGTTTTGTTTTTGCATGTGCATCATAGGCAAGTGATAAGGATCATGCCCGTGTGTCTTTAATATTTCACACAAAGGCCCTTGTTACGCCTCTTTCGTCACCTTGGTGAGAAAAATAGAAGTGATTGCAAGCTCATTTGGGTCTGCTGAGCAGGACAGCTGCAAGGAAAAGAGTTAGGGAAAGAAAATAAAAACTACAATTAAGAATTAAATTAAGCGATGCAAAAAAAACTAAATTCATGAGCATAGGGACATAGAAACAAAAAGAACCATAAGACCCATGTCACCAATGTTTGAGGCTGATCTATTAGTGAAACAAATCACCAAGAAGAAAGGGGAATATGAGTCCCTTCTTCCTCCAAGGGAGGGCTCTTGGACCCCCACTAGCTAGCTCTTGTTACAACAAAGAAAAATGGAAAATGATGATAAAAGAACTCTTTACAAATCCACTCAATGGGTGAGGTGGATTGTCCAATGTAATGGTGCCAATATGCTCTTGAAAAGGATGGAGTCCTCAAGACAATAGAGGCAACATAACATTACTTTGAATTCATTGAGAAAATGAGGTGCATCCATGGCTTTTTATAACATCTATTTGGGTTATTGTTTAACTGCTTTGTAGTGTGAAAAGAGTCCAATTAGGGCATTTTTAGGTCTTTGACCAACCTACCAGTTGGATCCAGTCTGGATTTGAGGGTCAAATCAGCTTGGGAGCTGAACCATAAGTGGGTGGGAGGCCGACCACTCTCATAAATGCGTCGTTTAGTAGGTGTGCAACTTTTTGCGCTAATAGTCGTGCATCATGCGCCTGCGCATGATTTCTGCATTCCTGTTTTGTGCATGTGCGCACGCCCAATGTCTGCATAGCGCTCTTCAATTTTTCACTACTTTGTATATTTTTTTGACCTTTTTGAATTCTTTGGTATTAATTCAGATCCATGAATGACTTCATCATTGTTTGACGATACTAAGTTCTTGTAACCATGTGCGGACGAAATTTCAGTGATAACAGATGCCCCCTGAGGGATGAGGTTAGGAGCATACGTATAGCCAAAATCCATCAATGTTTCTTCTACTAAGAATGTTGTTGTAAGATAGAGTAATAGTGGGATCGTCTAGAGCGATCCATGGGAGGGAAAAAGGAACTGGTAGGACCTGACCTTCCATGAGGTGTATAAAATAGAAAATTGTGTACAAATGAGGCGGGCATGCCCCATGCTCGTGTTATGTAACTCTGAAAAAAGATGACTAAAGTGTTGGTGTAGACAAATGCAGCACCCTCGGGGGTGGTTGTGATAAAGGAAGAAGACAATTCTACAAATGAACATACTCTGAATAGTAGGCAGTGATTGCGGTAATAAGTAGCAGTGATGATGTGGGCATTGATAGCCTCGCCAAGTTCATAGGTCTTCGGCAAATGAAAGAACTAACTGCAATAGTCCCAAAGTAAGACCTACCGTAACATGAGAAAATGTTGGCGTCAAATGTTATGGGGGTCAATGATAGCAGGGAGCAATGTTGTTTCACCCTGTGTCATCCGAGATCTCTCACTAAGTGGATAATGAGAATCAAGATATTGTCTCCTTTCTGGAAAACTGTGCTGATGTCGACAAAAAAAGGGGACACAACTCCCAGAAGAAAAGGGCTTCGTGAAATCTACTAGGTGAGGTGAGGAAGTGGCAGATGTACATGGATGAATTCAAGATGTGGGAAGACTCAGGACTTCCCTTGGTTGGAGGATGTATGAGATAAAAAGTGTTCGCAACCATTCAACGAGGTTGAGTGTCAGGGGGACGACAAGACCGGGGATAAGTTGTGCCATAGGCGGGACAAGGTGAACAAATTCGGAGGGTATAGGTAAGTGACCTGTGGGGTACTTTGAAGTTATGGATGATGCCGACAAAGGTAGAGGATAAGTAGTGCTCCAACTGAGGGTGACATGGGTTGCGGCTAGCCAAAAAGAGGGAAGCAGGTCGCCAAAGGTGACGACAAAAAAGGTAATGTAATACTGGAAATAAAGGTGTTTGTACAATAAATAACGAATAATTGGGGAGAAATGTACAAATACAGAAATGGGTTCCCCAGTGTGATATGGGTGGCCCATTTAGGGCATAATTTCCTCCAAAAATTGATGAAGGATGGGGGCCCCGTTGGTGAGTTTCTGTATGAGGTAGGTGAAATGAAAGTAGGTTTGCAGATGGGCAAACTGATTGTGGATGAAATGGAGGGTTCATGATACTGCGGAGTTGCAGTAAAAAAAATAGAACCGTGAAGAGATAATCTGGGAGTCCATGTGGGAAAGCTAGCAAAATGAGGAGAAGGAGTATGTGGTTGATTCGCGACATGATGAAAGACTATCGGGACTCCCATCCCTAAAGGGTTTTTGAAAAACAGCATGAGTGTCAGAAGTGTTAAAAGGTGCTATGAATGGGAAAACTCATGTGGGTAAGAATGATACCGGGTAACAGTACCGAAAATGAAAATGGAGGTGAGGGTACTGCAGAGCCAGGAATGGGGATCCTAGAGGAAAATGTCAGAGGGTGTGACTGGAAATGTAAGTGTGATACAGAGGGAAAGACTACATGTCAGTGCTAAGTATATACCTGAAGGGGTTGTGCCGATGTATGATGATCAAGTACCTGCACATATGAAAACCAAATACCCAACGTGAACAATATTTGAAGATAATCGAGGGACCTGACCCTAGCGACCGTTGGCTGAAGATACTGTTCAGGTCAGAACTTTATGTCCAAGACAGTTGTGAGCGTTGGGTCGATAGATGCCCTGGTGCATCGTTGTATAGCAATGATGATTGTGAGAGTATATGGGTCACTGGAAACCTAGTGGATCAGTGGGGGCCAGTTGTTGGTGATGGGGAGAGTGTTGGCCGACGAGCAGTTTGCCTGGGGGCTTATGCTGCACGCGAGGATGGTGGGGCAGTTGGACCACTGTTGGTCCATGGATATGGGGGATTTTTCCTTCGAATCGATCATGGTGGCCTGGTTTCTGGAGAGGGTGCCTATGTTGCACCCTAGGATTCTATTGGGTGCGCCTGGGGCGCGAGAGTCGTGAATGAGGTGGTGGTCGACTGTGTTGTTGTGCCATGGTGGTGGCGAGGGTGGCCACTTATTTACTGCAAAGGCGACATAGGTCTGGCGGTAGATGCCGCAGGTGATACTATGGTACCCCTATGTCGGGGTTGACTTTCGGGATGACCCAGTCATGGTGCTACCTCCAGGGGAGGTGTTTGACCACCGAGGTATGTGGATTTGATGATGTTGATATGTATGTTTTGTTTTTTTTGAGATAACATGCCTTATGTATATGATATAGATGCTGACACTATCTGGTGTTTGTCTGTATGTGTAGATGTGGCGCCTCGCGGGCACAAGGTGGAGTTGCAGAGAGCACCGGAGAGACCACCGTGGGCAGAGAGACGTCGGCGTGAGGATGTCGTGGTACGACCAGCTGAGCCAAAGAGGGCAGCAAGGAGGTGTCGGTTTGATGACCCTGGTGCTGGGCCATCACACACTCCTCCGACAGTGGTCGGAGCTGATTTTGAGGACATACGCTGTCGTCTAGAGACGGTATTACAGGATGTGCCTGAGGGCATATGGTCGCACATCCATGATGAGGATTTCCTGGAGCAGTGTGTGGGGGTGCTGCCACCATGGCGGGCCATAGGACGATGGGAAGCAATGGCTGCTACGATGACAACTGGATGACTAATGTCGAGGAAGGAGGGGTCGGTCGGGGGTGGACCACCACCGCCTGCGGCAGGTGGTGGTGCTCTAGAGGCATCGTGAGTGGTGCTCTTAGTCATTGATGTATGTATATTTTTTGTATATAGGCTGGTGAGCCCATTTTGTATCGAGGTGTTGTATTTTCCTGCGGATACTTGTACTTTTTTGTATGTAAACATTCGGATGGCACTGTGGACCGATATATATACATGAGTATACATGTTTGAGATCTATGTGGTGTTTACATGTTTTTGGTTAATGTTTTGATGATGTCTATTCTATATATATGTTGTGACAGATTTCTGTTAGATGTTTATGTATGTGTAGCTTGATGTGATATATGCCAGTCTAACACAATATTAGCTAGGTTATCGGTAATTTGATTCAATTGTCTTGGAATATGTGTAAATGTAATGGAATCAAAATGTCAAGATAAAAGCCTAACCTACAAGTATTTGCGAAAGAGGCAAGGATCACGGACGCGGTTTACATTGTTGAGTTGTAGTACGACTAGCTGAGAGTCAAGGAAGATGATAAGGTGATGAATATGATGATGTTGGGCATCGTCCAGGAGGCCAATGACAGCGGTGTATTCGTCTTGGTTGTTGGTTTTTGACCCCAAACATATGCCGCTTGAATGGAGCGTTTGATGTGAGGGGGTGTGGAGAGGCCAAGAAGATGAAGTGAGATTTTGTGTCCAAAGGCTGGCGTTGCCGACATAACTGATGTGGTAGGCTGGTGGAGGATGCATTTGTCAATAGCACAAAGGATAGTTTAGATGTGAGGGAAGGAAAAAAGACTAAAAACGCTAGAAAATAAATAACCTAAAGTAGAATGACTACTTTTAAGCGTAAAATTTCTTGAGATACAACCCATTGACGGGTTCTTTGAGAGAGAGGCCTTCGGGAGAGGCCATAATATATGTGCCTTTGGTGAGGCAATGTTGAATAATGTATGGGCCATGCCAGAGTGACTCGAATTTGCCATGGCCAAAGGTATCATGAGAGATATCGTAAGCCAGGACGAGGTCGCCTTTGCGAAATGAGCGAAGGTTGACATGGCGATCAAAGGTATCCTTGGATCATTTTTTAGCTGCCTCGTTGTTTTGTAAGGAAGATCAACGATCTTCATCCAGAGACTCCAAGTTCAGCAAGCGGTGCTCCATTGGAGCAGTGTCGGGTAATAGCTCAATTGCGGTGTGTAAGGTGGGAATTTCTCACTCGATGGGAAGAGTGGCCTCAACCCCATGGTCTAAATGAAATGGTATGAAAACAATAGCTATTTTCACAGCCGTTCGGTAAGCCCATAGTGTAGAAAATAACATATGATGCCAATTGGTTTTATGTTTATTAACCATGCATTGTAACATGGTCTTGAGAACTTTGTTAACTGCTTCGACCTGTCCATTAGACCGAGGGTAATATGGTGAGGAAAACTCATGAGAGAATCCTAACCAAGATGAGAGTTCGACGAAGATCTCATTATCGAAGTGTTTCCCATGATCAGAAATGAGTTGGAGGGGTACACCAAAGCGTGATATGACGTGGTTAAATAAAAAATGCGCTACAGTGTCAGCTATGTTGTTGAAAGTGGGCATAGTTTCTTCCCATTTGGTCAAGTAATCAACGGCGACAATGATGTATTTGTGACCATTGCAGGAGGGGGGATTACAAGTCATGAAGTCGATGCCCCATTTACAGAAAGGGTTGGCAGTAATGACAGGGTGAAGAAGAGCGGGGGGAGCTCGGGCTTTGTTGGCATAGAGCTGAAATTGTTCACATCGTTTCACGGCATGAATACAATCATGAAACAAGGTAGGCCAAAAGTAACCGGCTCGAATAATATTTTGAGAAGTGGATATGCTCGAAATATGGCCCCCACATGCACCATTGTGGCAGTCGTTTAAGACTCTATTGGCCTCGTCAATAGTCAAGCATCGACGAAGGATGGTGTCGACGCCCCGCCGGTATAGGATGTATTTGATTAGGAGGTAGCGGGGGGACTAATGGAGAATACGACGACGATCATCGTGTGAAAGGTGGTTACCGAACTTCTGAGTGTGGAGATAGACGAGGAGGTGACCGTACCAAGGATCATCTGAAGTGATGTAAAAGACATGTTCGTCGGGAAATTCGGTGTTGATAGGGGCACTAGTGGTGTCAGAGGGGAGGGCCATGACAAGTTCAGCGAGAACTAGGGCCTTCTTACTCTTAGGTGTTGAGAACTCGAGGTCATACTCCTGAAGGATAACGATCCATCGAGCTAATTTGTTGTTAACTTGCCGACAGCTGAGAAAGTATTGCATAGGGTTGGAATCTGTGACAACCTTTTTTGTGCGAAGTAGTATATAGTGGCGCAGTTTCTGGACTGCGAGGATGACTGCAAGAGCAAGTTTCTCTTCATGTTTATACTTCAAGGGTGGCCCTGAGAGTTTTTTACTAACGTAATAAATGACATGCTCACGATTGTCATCACTGAGCTGGAAGAGAACGCCAACTACTGATACAGTTGATGTTGATACGTAGAGGATATAATTGCGATTGTAGCCAGGTGCACTAATTAAAGGTGTATTTGAAAGTGTTGTTTTAAGATCGTCAAATGATTGTTGGGCGTGGTCGTCCCAGTGAAATTGGATGTCGTGATGTAGTAAGCAAAGGAAACCGTGTGCGCGTATGGCGTAATCTGGGACAAAGCGTCTAAGAAAGTTAGCTTTTCCTTGTAGACTCTGAAGTTGTCATAAATTTCGGGGAGGTGTAATTTCAATCATAGCTTGGACTTTGAGAGGATCCACAATAATACCTCTTTGGGAAACAATAAAACCGAGGAGGCACCCTGTGGTGACACAAAACACACACTTGAGAGGATTCAAGCGGATGTTGTACTGACGACACCATTGAAAGATGATTCGTAAATCATCGAGATGTTGGGTGCATTTCTTGGATCGAGATGTGAGGTCGTCTAAGTAGGCGAGGATGATATTTTCCAAATCGTGAAAGATGTATGTCATAGTCCGTTGGAAAGTTACGCTGGTATTTTTTAAGCCGAAAGGCATGACACGATATGAAAAAGTACCCCAAGGGGTAGTAAATGCGGTTTTATACTGATCGGCAGGGTGAATTTGAATTTGATTATAATGAGAGAATCTGTCCATAAATGAGAGAGCCTCGTGGCCGGTGCAGTCGTCAATAATTTGATCGATGAAAGGCGTTGGAAAGTTGTCTTTGGGGCATGCTTGATTGAGATAGCGAAAGTCCGTGAAAATGCGGATAGTGCCCTATTTTTTGTTAACGGGTATAGGGTTAGAAACCCATGAGGTATAAGCGATGGGGTAAATGAAACCGACAGTGGGTAATTTGTCAATTTCGKCTTTGATAGCTATGGCTTTGGATGGATGTAGCGGTCRTTGTTTTTGGTGAACTGGTGTAATGTCGGACCAGGTATCGATGCGATGTTCGACMATAGAGGGATCGAGGCCAGGAATTTATGTGTATGACCAGGCAAAAATATCCCTATATTCTTGGAAGAGGGCTTTATATGCGGTGATTTCCTGAGGAGTGCAAGCAGCTCCAATGGTGATTTCCTCGACGATGCCATTTTTAATGGAAATGTCGATTTTAATGGTGGGGGAAATGTTGGCCATGTTGCCTTCTTCAAAAGCATCAGGGGCAAGAATGGGATTTTTGAACCAGTCGATAGGCCCAAATGGGATAAAATCCTTGTTTTCGACCGCGTAAATGGGGTTTTGGTTTGGAGGCATGGAGGCTTCCTATGGAGAGAAGAATGCGCGATAGTGTAGCACATCCCAGGGAGAGTCTGAGTGGTTTAAATATTTGAGTATTTCTTCGTCGCTTTGGAAGTGACGGGAATACAAGGGGTCATGAGGAGTGATCTCGGTGATAGTGGGCATGCAGTTTCCCCCTGATGAGGAATAAGTAGGGGGAACAATGCTAGGAGATGGTCAGGGTTCACTCGACATAAACCATATATTGAAGTACTGAGGGGTACCCGTGGTGGTTGGGTGAAGAATGTACGTAGGGTAATGAGCGGGAGAGTTGGGGGGGTTTGGGGGTGAATCCTCAGATAAGTCATTTAAGAACCATGGAGGCATTGGGACGGCCTCGAGTTTAGGAGAAATGACATGAAGATCCTCTAGTGACGAGGTAATTTCAATTATCACCTCTGCATGTTGGTGAAGCAGGGTCAATTGACATTTCCTGTATTCAAGGATCATAGGACACTGGTATGTTAATTGAGATAATGAATCATAGAGAGAGAAAGGGCGTCTCATACGTTCATTGAATGAAGTGGTGACACACCGGATGTCAGTGATATTTGTTGAGGAGGATGTAGTAGGACTGGGGTTGCTTTGGAAGTTCTGGCGTACAACGGCTAATGTCTGCCTAAAGCATGGAAGAGTTGGGAAATGGTGGGTATAATGGACATACTCTGAACATATAGCACAAGTGTATTTGGTACTCAACCCTTTACTACTGGAAGGGGGGGTGGTAGTGGAGGGACTAGCAGTAGTGGTGGGTGTTGGGGGAGTGTGATTGAGTGGGATCAAATTCCGTAATTTTGGTAGCGACGGACAGTTGTTGGTTTGGTGTCCCTCTTTCTCACATAGCGCACAAGGTGGTGGGATGCGGGGAGGAAGTGGGGTTCTGGGCTCCTTCTTCTTTCTCCTACCCCTAGCTGTGGTAGGGGGGTTAGTGAGTGGGGGTGTGGATGGAGTAAGAGTGGGAATCCTCATGGGGATTCCTTATTTTTGGGGGGGAAGGGATGGTCGAGGGACAATCTCTGGTGGGTGTAAATAGCAAATGGGGATTTATAACACCATATTAGGTAGTGTGAGCATGGTGTCTACCTGCAAAGCTTCGATACCTGGTGGAGGGTAAAATAAGGGAATTTGAGTGACGGATTGGGGAACTATCTCCCAAACTGGGATATGTCCTATGGGAGAGGTGGAATCATGGACTGGTGGGGTCAACGAATGTGCAGGAGGTTCTTGAGGAGGG
>SNQJ01S0025909.1:63321-101210 GCA_010110895.2 Picea sitchensis
GCAAAAGAAGAAAATACTAAGAGATTGTTACTCAACTTCTAGTCTCAATGCAAGTTAAATCTAATTAAAAATGATTTCCAACTTATCTTGTGAGTCAAAACAAGCCATCCATGTGGCAAAAAGCAAATAAGGGAAATTGATTTTATCCTCCTAAGTGCCTTTGTGTTTTTTGACTAACCCCTTTAAATGATGAGGGGACTAAGTGTGTTGCAGCTTTAAAACATGCTTGACATCATTTTTATGAAGGCAAATGGCCTTCCCCACATCTCAAAAACTTTACAATGTGAAATTTTGCACAGATGCACGGGTCCCAGTGGAGATAGAGGCACACAGAGTGCATGCGCGCGAACAGAGACAAGTCAACAGGAACACGTGCGCAAAACATAATTGTGAATCAGGCGCATGGGTGCACGATGCCCGTCTGTGGGCCTAAAAACCTGCGCATATATGGCACACGGCCATGAATGAAAAATACGAATGGATTTCTCTCAATTCAACTTGGAATTGGTTGGTTGGCAGGTCGTCTTAGACCGGTTAGTGCACCTGCATGTTAAAAAAACTAAAAGAAGAGCAAGAAAAACCCAAATGGGGTAGGAAATTGATACCTTTCCCCAGTGGAGTCACCAATCTATTGCACCTCTTTCATCACCTTGGTGAGAAAAATAGAGGTGCTTTCAAGCTCAGTTGGGTATGCTGAGCAGGACAACTGCAAGGAAAAGAGGTAGGGAAAGAAAATAAAAACTACAATTAAGAATTAAAGTAAGAGATGCAATAAAAACTAAATTCATGAGCATAGGGACATAGAAACAAAAAGAACCATAAGACCCATGTCACCAATGTTTGAGGTTGACCTAGTAGTGAAACAAAGCACCAAGAAGAAAGGGGACTATGAGTCCCTTCTTCCTCCAAGGGAGGGCTCTTGGACCCCCACTAGCTAGCTCTTCTTACAACAAAGAAAAATGTAAAATGATGATGAAATAACTCTTTACAAATCCACTCAATGGGTGAGGTCGATTGTCCAATGTAATGGTGCCAATATGCTCTTGACAAGGATGGAGTCCTCAAGACAATAGAGGTAACATAACATTACTTTGAATTCCTTGATAAAATGAGGTGCATCCATGGATTTTTATAGCATCCATTTGGGTTATTGTTTAACTTCTTTGTAGTGTGAAAAGAGGCCAATTAGGGCATTTTTATGTTTTTGACCAGCCCACCAGTCGGATCCAGTCCGTATTTGAGGGTCAAATCGACTTGGGAGCTGAACCATAAGTGGGTGGGAGGCCGACCACTCTCATAAATGCGTCGTTTAGCAGGTGCACAGATTTTTGCGCTAACAGTCGCGCATCGTGTGCCTGTGCACGATTTCTGCGTTCCTGTTCCGTGCATGCGCGCGCACGCCCAATGTCTGCATAGAACTCTTCAATTTTTCACTACTTTGTATAGTTTTTTGACCTTTTTGAATGCTGTGGTATTAATTCAAGTCCATGAATGACTTCATCACTATTTAACGATGTTGAGTTCTTGTAACCATGTGCGGACGAAATTTCAGTGATAACAACCCTCTCGTAGGAAATGAATTTGGAATCCATACTCCCAGGTACCGTGCAAATGTCAGAAACTCATTCTTTTGATGTCCCTCTAATATAGCAAGGGTACACCACACTTATTCTCTTTTCTCCCTACCTTTATTCTAGTTTAATTGCACTGTCAAGTTCTTCAGGTCTACCTTTAGCTCCTCTATAGTTGGATATGTATGATTATATTGATTCTACTCTAGTTGCATCGATGCTTGCAACGCCTCTACTTCGGTTTGAAATTTATGTTTTCTCAATGGATATTTGAAATGTGGTAACAGAGAATTTAAAAACAACTGTATGTGTTGCATGTCAGAAATGGGATACTTCAGTTTACCTTCAAACATCTTGAACTTCTGATCGATGTCCCATACAAAATCTCTTGGTTTGTATCTAACTTCAATCATCTCATTCATAAATTGATCCTCTAATTTTGGCCTCTGAAACTTAGTGATTAGTTCCTTATTAGATCTCTACTATTGTTCCCGATGCACCCTGTTGACTATTTACCGCTATATTCATCTACCAATCGAGCTAGTAGTTTCTTAACGTTATTGCTAGTTGTGTTGCTTTTGATGCCTCATTAGTGACTCTTTTAACTTATGATATTCTCTCATGCATGAATAGGTGATTCTATGGGTCTTTTTTTCCATCTCCATGGAACTATGGTAATCTTATTGTTGGATATACACCTGCCATTGTAGAATGTGTTGTACCTTCTCCATGTTGTACTACTATCTTTGTATTGTTGTTCGGACTTGAAATTCCACTAGTATTGCTACTCGTACCTCCACTTGTACCACTACATAAAATTCTTCTAGTAATTCCACTTGTACCCTCACTTATATTATGATCTCCTAGATTCCTCTGAGTATCACTCACTAGTTCTCTAAACAACTCTTTCTTTGTTGATGTGTTAATCGTACATGGGTTTTCAGTTTGTGCATTGATTCGAATATGGACATGGGTACTTGCTTCCTCATTAGATCATTCTCCTCTAGTATTTATTTCATATGTGACACACAATATTACTTCAATGTGTTGCACAAGACGTAGATCCTCTACCTCTTCCTCATCACTCTCCAAGCCTTCCCTATGTTAGCCTATGGCTTACCTCAATGAATCACTAAGTCTGAATTGTCGCCCATATTTGTATTATTAATTTAGGATATTAGTGATATGTCCTCAAGTGATGACTTCGCTCATGAGAAGTGATGAATTCGCTCATTAGATCATGAGCAGAGAAAATTATTATGATTGTAGTACATTCACCGGATATAATATGGCTTTGCTCGCACAATGTGGTTTTTTCTATTTCATTGAGGAAGTAAATTTTTTTAGAAGTTCTCAAATAGCTTCGTAATCTTTTGCGCATTGTGAAGAAATGAATCTACTTGATTTCTTGGTGAATCTAACAAATCTAAAACTCATTGAAATGTGAAACTAGCCGATATTAAAGCAGGGTTTGAACACCTTCAAGAATTTAACGACAGTTAAATATCTATATTTAAGTGGTTGCAAAACTACTTCTAGAGAAACATCAATGTGCTTGAGGATACAGAATCGACTAACAACAATGATGGAAGCATTAAGGACGAATCCTTAAATCTTCCAAATCTATAGCTGATTAAATGTAGGAAGTTATGGCAAATTCAACCCATAGGTAAAAGTTTTCACTCGTGACATGTGGCTAGAAGTGATATTTTTCAAAATTTATTTTGAAATATCACTTTTCGTTACTTTATCTTCTTTGGAGGTCTATGGAAAATGTGAAGTTTTTTGTTTTTAAGAATTAATCGTGGTGAATGATTAAATAACTGAGTGAAGGATTACAATAAAGAAGTGCATGTGAGTAACTTTATGAAATAAAGTTACTTTTGAATAAGTACAAAGGTTTATCAAATCATTTTGGAGAATGGTTGTACAAAAATAATAAGTTTCAAATATTATTTGTAAAAGTTTCTTTATGAGTCCTAAAAAAAGGAAAGTGGTATTTTTGTGGTGGGAATTAAAATTGATGCAATTAGTATATTAAAGTGATTTGTTTTCTTCAAGGAAGAAGTATTGAAGGAATTTTGTAAAAGAAAGGAAGATTTCAAAGAAGGAACACAAGGTGAAAGCTTGATTTTGTATCAAAATTTTAATAAAAATATTTTTTGTAGTGATTGTGTGCTAGATCCGCCTGAAAGTGAATAAGGTAATCTTAGGTACACTCTGCATATGTCTAGTTTTGACATAAACAAACTTACAATTTTAGAATTTAAGGCAACATACAGAAGCTCAAGAACAATGTTACTCATGCATATGCATTCAAGCAAAACTAATGAAAATCAAGCATCGACAAAGAATACTAAAGCAATGAACAATTTAAGCTTGTAATCAAAGGATAACTAGACTCAAAATAATCAATAACACATTTAAATTTCAAGAGTAATTCAACATCAGAATCAAGATTCATTGTAACCTGCAAAAAGTCATTTTGTAAGTTTACTTGTCATTTTTAAATCAAGTTGAGTTGAATTGCATTTGTCATAAGGTGCATTCTAGGTTGAACCTGGCACCCACAACTTCATTGTATCATTCTATTCCTGAGTAATTGTAATTTTGGGTCGAAATTGACAAGGTTGAGAATTTTAACTCAAATCATTGTAAACATCAAAGTTTTGGTTGGATTTTCGGAAGTATTTGACACCCTCAACTTCTTGGAAGAAAGAAAGAAAAGTTCAATCAAGCGAGTATAAGAGAGTGTGAAACAAAATCAATAGACTATGAAGTTAAAGAGAGCGATTCAAGTGAACGAGTTGCAGAGAAGCCTTCTTTTGTCGTGTCAAATTGTAATCAGGATCTAATTGCATGAGGAGACCTCTTCTAGTGTTTGAAAATGACTCAAAATCTAGAATTATTAGAGTTATTGAGCACTCTAATAAACACTATTGAAGACAACACAGTGATATTGAACAAATAAACCCTTCAATCACTGCTAACTTGTTTTCAAGTGACGCAAGCGAAAGGTAGACTTCCTCTAACTCTATCCCAACTATTGAATGATGAAATTAGAGATGTCAAAAATCAACAACCAATGAAGTGTTTTGAACTAGTTTTTGTTTATCACAATCCTCTCTATGATGATGATGATGATGATGATTTTAATCAACAGTTAGTGAAGGAGCAACTCATTAAGACAACTCCAAATGAAGAAAAAGATGAAGCTATTCATGAACCTTCATTTCAAGAGTTTTATTTTAAGTTTAGTGAAGAAAAACATTCAATGTTGCAACAACATACAGTAAATCCACTTCCACGGATTTCAAAGAAACAGGTTGAGAATATACTTTCCAAGCCCATCATCAGAGCTTGTGAAGAAATCATCTACAAAAGGAATAGAACAAGAATTGGATATGAAAAGGAAGTTACCTTTCATATTCCATATTATTCCAAACCAATCAAGTTCCAAAGTGTTGGATTCCTTCAGGAAGCTTCAACTTCACTTGTTCAAGTTCAACATCATAATGCAAAATGTCAACATTGCAATCGAGTTGGTCACATGGAGAATCAGTGTTTTGATCTCCAGCATTTCTAGCATTGTGGCAAGCATAACCATTCTTCAGACATATGTTCAACATTGAAGAAACCTACAAGATTGAAGATTCACTATTAGTGGATTGATCCTTGGAAATGGTGATCAACAACCAAGTGACTATATAAGTCTTACCGTAGAATTAAATCTCGAGTAAAGACTAATATTGTAGCACATATCATTTTTTCACCTCACATAAGTGGTCCCATTATGGCATAGCTTTCGAGCATGGCCCTCATGGGATGAGATAACCTATGTTTTTTTCCACATGCCCACTTTGTGGTGTAATCTAATGGAACAAGTATGGTACACTCTTGAGCATATAAGGAGGGAGTACAATTATGTCACTCTCATGCACCTTAAGGGGGGGGAGTTCAAAGTTCCAGTGACGATGGTTCATGAAACCACTTGTGGTATCTCCTTTCAGCTGACAAAGGGGGAATTGATGATGGAATTGAAGATGGTTTTCAAGCTGAAAGTTTTTACAACAAGTATGTCAGGTGGGCATGAAATTTTCGAAATGGGAAACTGCGGTTTGTATATGAAAGAATTCAACATAATTATGGTTCAATAAGTTAAAGTTGAATCATACATAATTGGGATGTTGATTTTGATTTTGAGAGGAATAATGTGGACGTTTGGTTCACATAGATGGTCATTCAACCTAGAAGAGGACAAGAGGATCCTTCTGCATTGAATCTTGGCATTTGATTGAGTTGTCAGGCATTTTTAGGGGTGCGTCAGACTAGGAGTTGATTCACTTCTCTTGGTTTTCTCTCATCAGATTGCAGTTTACATTAAGTGAACAAATTACATGCATCCTGTCTCACATGATTACATAGTGCGATTTTCCAGAGATGACATACTTTGGCAGGATTATGGTTCAATCAATTGCAATTGAATCATACACATTATACATGGGGATTCTATTGGACACCCAAAAGTGTCAAAATTGGCTAGTGTTCATCCAAAAACCATCAAATACATGGTATCAATTGGTCAGTGGTTATCCCAAAACAAAAATTTAGAGATCACTTTCAGTGATACACTCATAGTAGAGTGGTGATAGTACATGTTAACCAATTAACAAAAGACATTATATTATTCTATCTAAAATACTTGGTAAAATGATCAAATTGTCAAGCAATCAAAAAATGTTCAGATATTGTAGTTGTTCACTTCCATATCTCATCTCTTTTCTAGTTCATTTCAGATGAACCATTCAACATCTAGATTGACGGTTTTTTAGGAATTTATTCATTGAGTCTCAACTCAGGAGTTTCAGTATGAAGACATGGAATTGATACCATTTTATTATTTATTGATGGTATTATTGATCGAACTTGTGTTTGAAGGGTGGATTGTTAGCCTATGGCTTACCTTAACCAATCACTAAGTCTAAATTTTCACCTATATTTGTATTATTCATTTAGGATTAGTAATATATCCTCAAGTGATGACTAATGATTTAGTTAATATTTCCTAGCCTTTTCATCATGCATGATTTTAGGATCTAGAGAAAATGTATCTATGAGTTGCCATCACCCAGTGTACTACAAATATGTAACATTGGAGTGAATATATTAGAGAGTATTGGATAGTATTATTTTTCCACCATGTTGTTGTTATTATGATTATTTTATCAATTAGTGTTAGATATTATTTGTTCTATCACCCTCTCGACTATTTCTCTTTTCTTCCTATTGAGCTTATATTGGTAGGGTCTACCACTCCACGTCGTTCTTGCCTTCTACAAAAATTCCTAGATCTCCTATTTCTTGTATACTTATCTTTACTATGTTTTCCTATATCCATTTCCCCCTCCATCTCATACCTTCCTTATTGTTTCCTCTAAATACCCCATGCATGAATCTCTCCAAGTATCTTCCTTATTGTTTCCTTAGTGTATTTCGCTGAGTACATATCTCTCCAAGTATTGGCTTGGCTTAAAGCTAGGGCTTCTATTATCTTTGTGGGAAAACTCTAGTTCCTAAACTATCAACCATCTTTCAATATCTTCTTTTGTGCAGTTCCAACCTAAAAATATCCCCTTTCTTAAACCCTCATGCTATACTACATGATACATCCCTCCCGATCTAATCTTTTGAGTTCCAACTGACAACGAAACCATTTTTTGGATTAATGGGATGACCCAGGTTCTAAAAACAAGATTACCAACAACCCTTCAACCATGGGACCTTATGGATACCATAATAAAATAGAACACACTGAGTGCACTATGTAGTCTCACTCGATATGGATTCAATGGGTCGTTGCAGGACTTAGGTTTCTACAACCATGGGATGGGATGTGCTTCTCTCTTAGGAGAATTTTATCTACTTAATTGTTATCCCTCGAATACCCATTTATTATTCTATCCCTAGCTATACCTTAGTTCTGACCAATGACACAACTATTCCAATAGAACTTCATTAACCATTATAACAACATATACCCAATTACATATATTCATTTACTGCAACAAAGGATTCAGATCTGAATACTAACTATGACATTCATCCATTTCATGTTGATTTACATATTTCATCAGTTTATCCTTAGTGCACAGTATTATTTCCTTAACATGTTCATCCTAAAACTCATTAAAGAAAATATAACCACAACTAGCCAACATTCAAACATAACCCAGATGTATCGTGGTTCACCCCCTACTAGGGCTACATCCAAAAAGATGAGTAACTTCAACTCTTTATTATAATTCCTACAAAATATTGTGTCGTGCACTGTACATTTCTTCCTCCATTACAATTGATCTTCATATATCACAATAGTCCTCACAAAACTTAGAACAAATCTTCGAACATGCATTCACTAACAAAATCTAGAACTCAGAACAAAATTGAGAACTTCCAACTTCTTCCACAGTCCTAATAGATTCTACTTATACCAAAAATGGGACAAATCCCTTACAAAAACCTTATCCCTAAGTGGATTAGGCCTTTCCAGTTTCCAACTGACTCAATCTCGGCTGGTCCATGATCCAACCATTCTTTAAGTCGACGCTTGTCCACCTTCCAACTTCTCCATAGTAGTTTGTCCACTTTGTAATTGTTTTTCCTCAATGGTGGTTTTCCTCTATTTCAGACACTGCTTTTCATCTGTTTCTGACATGCTCCCCCTTTTTCTTTGTTGCTTTATATTTTTCCGATTTCTGCCTTGATTTCTTCAAAACTTCCTTGATTTTCTCAAAAAATTGGCCTGTGCCAACACATTTCTTGAACCCCTTTATACAGCATTGCAAACCACCTACGAACATTAAAGAGGAGGAACCTTCTAATAAGTCCTCTTACATTTATTCTATTCATAGTAATATATCTAATTACCCTAGTGCATTTGATTTAATAATATATTGGATCTAGTCCACCTTACAATGAATGATCCTTATTATTATCACTATGGGCTCTTCGCCCCTGCATTACCTCTCTAGCTACAATTCAATCCACCCCCTTTATGAAAACATTGTCCTCAACACTTGTTATTAAGATGTCACATCGTATAACAGGGTCCCATGAATATGTGTGGACCATAATGTTGAAGTAGGGTGGAGAACTAGGGTTCCATGTAGGAAAGTGAGACACCATGTTGAATTAGTCAAACCACCACTATAAACCTAGCTCCCATGTCCAAGTGCTCATGGGAACTCGACACATAATATATCTGAACATATTAGGAAATTGATCCAAAGTTTTTCACTCGTCATGTGGATACAAATATGTAGATCCGTCCACATAGTTGGAAAGGGTCGAAACTGAATCTGGAAGGAACAATAGAACTATATAATATGCAAGTTGGACATTGTTAGTCATAAATGGCTCATGATTTCTCACATTGATGTTTTGTACCTAAGGTCAAGTAGAGTCATCATATAAAATATGAAATTGGTCGTTATCCCAAAAGTGAAAACTATCCATATACCAATCATCAAATTTTTCGTCATAATCATACCAAGAATATATGTCTTGATTATATTCTCTTGTGATGGAATTTTATATTGTGTCAATCATATATATCTCCTCAATGTTTTCCTAGCAACTTTTAACTCTTGAAATATTTTTTCGATGGCATCTATCTCATATCGAATTTCCATGATCATTTGAGAGAGAATATCCATTGGAAATACCATATACACGATACCAGAAACATCTCTTAAAATTCTCTATCCAATGAAACTGATATGGTAACAATATGAGAACCATGTGAAAATTTTTGATCTCTGGAGTCTCGTCATCATCACAAAGACTTGAAAAAATGGCTGACTTTAAATCAATGATATTTGCACATTTGGAGATTCGATTAAGATGATTTTTTTTTTTAAATGGGCTCTTTTTTAAAGTGGAACTCAAATATATAATTATTTTGGGAAAATTCAGCCCCATACACTACAGAATTCAGCAAAATTTCCCATCCATCTGTGGAAAAACAATGAAAAATAGAATATTTTAAAACGATGATAACTTCACTTCCCAAATTCCATTTCGAATGATTTTTATTTTTGAAATTGATTATTTTTCTTACAGGAACGCATATATACAACTAGTTTCTATAACTTCCACATAGAAAGCTACATAATTTGTCCAAAGTTTCACGACCCTCTTTTGTCTTCTTGAAACAAATATGCAAAAGTACATAAAAAAAATTCCCCATTTTATCACTGAATAAAGTTCTCTGATACCAATTGTTAACTACCAAAGACCTAAATAAAGAAACACTGCAATGCATCTTCAGAAAAATATAGAATAACTCTTAATTTATTATCTTGAAAACCCTTGAGGTATGGAAACATCATACAATAGATACTATTACACAAGGTATCCTTTCTTGTTCACTTGCCTCTTCGAGGGGGAACCTCCTAATGAGATACACTAAATATAGTTAGTGGTGGGATATTATAAAATTAATGTGTCAGAAATGAGTTAATTATCATGCAAATTACATCACTTGTCAGAATCCATGCTATGGAACTATTGGAAGTGTGGAGTTGTGAAGTACTATAGTGTGAGAGGATGAGTGATATGAATTATCCACATGAGGGTTCAAATTAGACTGAGTGTTGGGTGTGTGGGGGGTATATCTGTGCGGAGGTTGGGAGGATATATTTTTGTAGAGTGTGAAGGTGCTTCCCACATATTATAATATCCCCATTGAACATTTCACTTATTTATTAATGGAGAGTGCGAAGGTGTAGAAGATAGATATGTGAAAATGGTTGAGTGCATAGATATGGTCATAGGAAAAGGTTCCACACAACTTGGAAAATGACTAAGTAAAATATTAAAATTAAAATTATGATCATTAATCAACAATTGTTTTTAAGCTAAACATATGCATAAAAACATTTTATTCACTTTATATACCTATTTTTTTATAAAAAACAATGTTTCTTAGAAAAAATCAACTCAACAATATTTTTAAGTTAAACATATGCATAAAATCATTTTGTTCACTTTATATACTTATTTTTTTATAATAAACAGTGTTGCCTAAAATAAATTCAACTCAAACATCTTTTAAGTTAAACATATGCATAAAATCATTTTGTTCACTTTATATATACTTATGTTTTATAATAATATTGCTACTTAAAATATATTCACGTAAGTGTCAAGATTTAGTGGTGGAATCTTAGCAAATGAATGTGTCATAAATGAGTTGGTTATCATGTGAATTACATCACTTGTCAGAATTTGTGCTATATAATTATTGGAAGTGTGGATTTGTGAAGTATGAGAGTGCAGGAAGATGAGTGATATGAATTATCCACAGAAGAGTTCAAATTAGAGTAAGTGTTGGTTGTTTGCAGGATATACATGTACGAAGATGCAGAAGATATATATGTTTAATAATATTTTTAAAGTTAAGCATATGCATAAAAACATTATGTTCACTTTATATACTTCTTTTTTAATAAATGTATATACATAAAAGTCTTGAAATATCTAAAAAGTTAAAATACTTTGGTGTTAATGTTTCCTTATTATCAAATTTTACAAGTTGTTGGAGTGAAATTGAATGTCAACATCAAGGTTATCTTGTATTTTCAATTAGTTATATTAAGATTCATTTTTTATCTCTTGTGTTGTGAATACTACCCACTTTGCTTCCCGCAGTTCTAATGTACAGATACTTTGAATTATAATGTGTGGATACTTTGCATTTGTTGTTACCCATCGTAATGTCCAAACACTTTACATTGTTTCTCACATATTCTAACCTGAATGTTTTTACTGCAAACACTTTACATTTATCCCCACATATAGTAACCTATCCATTGAAATTTTCACTTATTTACTAATGAAGAGTGTGGAGGTGCAGAGGATGTATGTGTAGAGTGTGGAGTATATAGATATGATCATAGCAAAGGTTGAGCATAATTTGAAAAATGACTAAGAAAAATATTAAAATTAAAATTATTACCATTAATCAACAATAGTTTTAGAGTTACACATATTCATAAAAGAATTGTGTTCACCTTATATACTTATTTTTTATAATAAACATTGTTATTGTTTTTTGCAAGTAAGTTTTCAATATATTCCCTTTGATAATAAACAATATCAAACATACAAGTGTCTGATGGGGCCAGAGTTTCCATAGATGGAAACCAACTTGCCTCCAACCTCATGTCAAGTTTAGTATGCCTCGCAGGACCAAAATACTGAACCATTAACACAAATATAGAGTAAAATCGATGCCAAAGAACTTGCCAAAATTCGAAAACTAAACTGATAACCTGACTTATGAAACATAAAACATCTAATCATAGAAATGAACCTAGCCTTCAATCAAGGTATCATCAAGTTGTATTAGAGGAAGGAGAATGTGTCATTGCATACATGTTGTATCATGATTTTAAACATCATTTAGACTGTCTCACATTTACACAAGAAAGGAGATTTGGAGGTCCAACAACTAAAGTATGAATTTGAGGTTGGGTACCTCATGGTGAAGCTAAAAAATAAAATATTGGAGGATTCTCAAGGAATCGTGAAATCGTTTTGTGTTCCCATCGGARGAGGATCATGGAGAGCCGAAAGGAAAGTCTCATGAATTGGGGCTTGTTGTACCTTCTAGAGAGGTTGAAGGAGTAGTAGAAAGAGAGGAAGAACCAAGGAAAGTGCTTGGAGAAAACCCTAGAGAGTTACCATGACAACTGAACCATTCAATCTTGGATCCCCACCCTATCGAATTATTCTCACTATTTTGATGACTAGGGGAGGCTAAGCCCTGTGGAGAATTCTCACACCCGCCCATCTTGCTTTTGGTGCTAGTACTTCCAAATCCAGTGGTGATTCAAACAGGAGGAAAATGATCACCCTCTGGTGCAACATAGTGCATCCTGAATCAACTTGTGTCTCCCAAACAAAAATAACTTGATTCCTATTCTAGCTCCATCAATGGAAGAAACAATGCCAAACCATAGGGTTGTTATTGGATAAATTGGTGAATCCTGACAAAAATTGATCTCCCTAGATCCACTTGGATATAGAACAAGAAAAGACAAGACATGGCTCTTTCCCTAAGATTTAATCATTGAGTTTACTATAAAACAAGAGATGAATGACATACCATTGTATATCGCTTCATTATATCTTTGTTGTCCTTGCTCCGCTTCAGTGGTCTTGTGATATTGGATCTACAATGAATCACAAACAAACCAAAGTGAAAGAAACAATAGTATATTCAATGAAAACTTACACATGTGATCAAGGAGTCATGTAATAAAATGAGAATACTTTTAGGGGAAAGAAACATGCCACCATATTATGTAAAGTAAAAGTAGAAGATACAACCAAACAGACTTGATGTTGCAAGGATCCCTTTCGATGGCCCTTTTCGCCAACACACAGACTTGCTCCAAACCTACATGAAGAGGATACAAAATAACTTGATGGATAGATGAAGACCTCAAGCATCAATAGGGATAGAATCCCTCACACAATTCTCAGCCTATTCCTTCATTAATTCCTTGCTCTCTCTTGCTTTCTTAATCTTGCTTAACCTTTTCCATGAGAAATCCATCCTTATATAGGAGAAAAAGAGATGGTTAAAGAGATTAGGATGATCCCACCAAATCAGAGAAGAGAGTAGGATCCAAACCATACATATGCCATCTCATATTCTAGAAGATTCCTTCTATAAATTTCGCGAACTTCGACCTTTCTCAGTCTTCCAAAGCCATCGCACCCTGGCGATAGTCTAGCCCGTGGAAACGTTGCAAGCCATTTTCATGACATCCTGCGGAAATTAGGAATTTTAGCACTATACCTTATGGATGGCCTACGACGGCCTTCTAAAAATGATGCAACCCTCACCTACCTCAGTAGGGTCTTCCGACCTTCCGGTCACTGGATTGTCTCAGCTCTCGAGCCGAATTGGCTCTTTAGCTCCCAACTGGAACCTTCAATCAATAAAATCCACAGGTCCTTTATAAAACTCCGCATGTGCGTCTAAGCGCCAAGCGCGAGCCTCTCCTCCATGCGACCATGAGTTGTGATTGCATGCCTACACAAAGGCTCATCGTGATTTCACGTGTCGGGGATTTGCATCACCTAAATCTCTTCCATCGAAATCCCAGGTCCCTAAATCACAACAAGGGTATAGCGCATGCTAGCTCCTCCCTTATTACCTAATCATATGATCCTTCTCTATGACCCGTGGTCAACTCTTTTGAGCCTGTCGGGATTTCACATATCGGTAATTTCTGATGCAAATCACCTCTATCCTCCCAACTCCAGAAATATCGATGCTTCAGTTATGATAGCTTAAATCCTTCCTCAATCAATGGTCTTGACTGTGTTAGGATTTAGCGTATCGCGACCTCCAAATAGTTATTTGTTTCACACTATTGATTCCCGAAATTGTCTTGTGTTAGATCAATGGTCCTTGTTGTCCCGCGATCCAACGGTCCACGTTCCTCCTTCGCGTAGTTGGTACTTCATGACTTGGAACTTTGGGATGGTCCTCTCCTTCGAACCTCTGACTCCCGAAATGCCAAAATGTTGGTGCTTCGGATTGAGAGCCCACATCCTGACTCGATCCAACGGCTCAGAGTCTTTTCACAACTTCGTGTCTCTCTAGTTTCAAAAACTCCATCGGTTGACATCCTTCCACAATGAGTCAACGAAATGCTACCTTCTCACCATGCGTCTTTTTCCGATGGATGGTCTGAATGATTTCGCGAACTCTCCTTTCTCGATTTTATTCCTCTACTCACTTTTGAAATCCCGATATCCGATTCCAAGAACATCCTAGATATTCTACCACTTTTCCTCTAACGATGGATGGTTCCAATTGTTTCAAAACTTTGGGACTCTGATGAGTCCACTCTCCTGCATAAATAAGAACCAAACCTCAAGTGTTTTCCTCTGAATCCAACGCAGTTGGCCTTCCATGCTCAAATCTGATGGCTCAGATCTGATCTCTTCCCTTGCATGTTCTACACTGTCTGGACATAAGGTTCAACAATACATATTTCCCTCTTCTCAATCTAGCAACAACTTTGCCCCTCTTCCTGAGATTTTTCACCTTTCTTTTAGACTTCGAAGTTTTATCTTCTTTTAAAGGTTTCAGCCATTTATTCTCATGACGAATCCATCTCTGAGATCTCGTCAACACTCGTGGAAAGTGTTCTCTCTTATGAGCTTCTATCCTTAACAGGATTTCGACCTCCCATGCACACCTTACGTTCTCAGGATTTCGAATAACTATCTCTTCCCTTGCATGTTCTACACTGTCTGGACATAAGGTTCAACAATACATATTTCCCTCTTCTCAATATAGCAACAACTTTGCCCCTCTTCCTGAGATTTTTCACCTTTCTTTTTAGACTTCAAAGTTTTGACCGCTTAAAGGTTTCAACCATTTTATTCTCAAGGACCTAATCCATCTCTAGATCTCGCCAACACCTTGAGTGTTCTTATGAGCTTCTATCCCAATGTGATTTCACCTCCCATGCACACCTCCACGCCTCAGGATTTCGAATAACTAGTTCAAAGGATTTTCTTGGAAAGAAAATGCTTCACCCATCGCTATCCCACGGGTTCTTCAACGCTTTGTCATTTCTTGATGCTATGCACACCTTTCACTTGCACCTAGTATAAGTTTCTATGAATATATCTCTGAACTTCTCTTTGAATCAATCCTAGACTCATTCAACGCACTCCCTGTATTCGATATGCACACCTTGCATGCAAGTATCAGAGGAGAAACAATTGAAACTCAACCAGTTTCATCATGAACTCATACAATTGATTTCTCAACCACTCATACATGAAAAGAACTGTAACAAATCATACATACAGAATAACATTCATTCAATCATACATTAAATTTTATCAGTCCAAGTATTTGGTACAATTTCTGTCTTCTCTATTCATCCATGAAAAAGAAAGTACACAGTGTTTCTACTATTCTACTCTACTCTAATCATATCTCTATTTTGTCTCTTACATTCTCTTTTGTTCTACTTCTCTGTTCCAATACAACAATGAAAGAAAAACTATCTAAAGACTGGCTCTACGAGCTCTCTCATCCTTTTATGAAATCTATCATTTAAAATTCAAATTTATTACCTGTTTTTTCCTATTACAATAACTATTAGTTATTTCCAGATAGAGTTGACACTCCATATCTGAAATTTCTTACAGTCCTTCAAGACTTTACAAACAAATTACATTTTTAAAATTTTCTTACAAAAATATCCCAACAACCAATCTAAATTCTGAAATTAATGCTCGATTTGAAATTCTTGCATTGTTGAAATATCATTCGTTTGCCTCCACGCGTGCACTGTTGACTTATAAGGTGAGGCTCCTACATAAAAAAAAAAAAAAATTGTAGAAGAGGAAGGTAGTCACTTTTCTCATCAAGAAAGTTATTTTGGAAGCCTGAACAGATGTTGTAGAAACATCACCAGGGTTACTGAAATAATGTGTAATAGAATTCCCCCCAAAGTATGAGGGTGGAACTCGTGACATCCAAAATACATTGTAGAATATGTGTGTGTGTGTCGGAAACAAGGAGCGCACCAATTGGAAACCTACAAAAAACCAAGCATCTGCACAATATTGTACCATGTATGAGGTAGGCATTCCCATGCTCAGAATACAAGTGATTTAAATCATAAATGTCAGTCATGGACACCAATCATAAACTGTGGATCCATGTCACCAAGATTTTACATAGCCACTAGGAATACACTGTGGATCCATGCTTGTAGAAAAACTCAAATTTGGACAGAGCCTGGAGACATACAAAGTGGATCTATGTGTCAATACAAATCATAAATGCTCCATCTCAACCTAGATCAATGACATATAGGGTCTTCAATCCCTTCATTCGTAAGTACAAATCTGGCCATGCGATTATAGGTGCTGAAGTCGAACATGGTAGAAACCACTTTATTACTGGTCATTGATGAAAACCATTAACAAGCGCGAGGGAAATCACCATTGATGTCAATGACTCACAAGGTACCTTAGTACAATCCAACGAATGCGAATAAATGAGCTGAAGTTGAGAACTCGATAGAATATCTCAATCAGGGGTCAATGATGTGAACCCAATTTCGAAAGCAAAGAAACCTGTCATTGAGGCATGCAGGTTCTAAGATAGTGATTGATTTCTAAGTCTTGTTTCTGAATAATGAGTTGAAGTCGACAGGAAAATACTCGTCATAGGAGGGCCTTAATGTATCCCCCATCAATTACACAGAATAAGTAACATATTTAAGGTATATCAAAGTGTGAAGATGATTTGAAATTGACACAGGGATAGAAGGCTTGTGCAAGGTTGGAATTCTCTTGAACATATGAACGACACGACAATGGTCTTGACAACATTGACTCAGAGATAACTTTAGATATTAACTTGCAGAAGGTTAAATGATAAACAAATGCATTTTCCAACCCGGATTCAATGATGAAGGGGGTGTCATGTTCAAGAGCGACTATTACTGCCACTAACAAAAATATAGAGACACATTTCTTTCCCAAATTTCCCCCACCATTTCTTCCGAGTAACTCTTTATTTTTACGCAAGCTTGAGTAGGATAACATATGCTTGTTGATGTAAGCTCATCATTCGGATGAGTCCCTCGGAATATGTTTAACGAACCCTAAGAAGGAGTGGTTTGGTTCCATATAGGTCTTTCGATGTTTGTTTAATGAGTCCAAAGAGAGAAAACTCGGGGGTTTTTCATATTTAGAGAGTCTGAAAAACACTTAAAGAGGACTCTCTCAGTTCCATTTTCGTAAATTAGTTTAATGAGACTGAAAAAGTGATAAACTATCACCCATCAAATGTTTTCTTCAAATTCTTTTACAAGCATGAAAAGAACAAGGTCACTCGACAATCTTTTCGTTTTTACGAAGTGTGAAAAGAGATTAAATGATACTCCATAGGTTTCTCTTTTTGTGTTACCATGAAAAGTAAGAAAAAATGAAAAAAGTATACTCGTTTTCATTCTCATTGATTTGCGAGTATGAGAATGAACAAAGACTAACATCGAGGTTTTTCGTGAAAAACCTAAAAAGTATTTGTACAAGCGACAAACACAATTTTTTCATGTACTCCTGTCCATGAGTTCATGTACTATCTTTCCATGCTTCAAAATATCAGGTTCTATGACCCAACTTGCATCTTCTATTGGATGATCCTTCCACTTCACTAAGTATTCAAGATATGTCTTCCACTTCGTTTTATTTACATTCCTCTGTTGGATGATTTTCTCCATCTAAGGTTATTCTGCTATGGGCAATTGATCTTCCCACTGAATTTATTTCTGATCATCCGATTCTCCTGCTTCATATCTCTTGTAAGAATACAAGACTGCAACATTGAATATCAATAAAGGAAACTTGTATCCAATGTTTATCTTGTTGATGGCTCTGGAATCTGTACACATCCTCCATTATCCATCTTTCTTTGGACTTAACACAGTTGGTACTGCAAATGGGCTTAGTATTTCCATGACTAACCCTTTATCCAACAATTCCTGGACTTGATTCTTGAATTCCTCATTCTCTCTAAGTGCCAACCTATAAGCTTATTTTTTTGGTAAACTAGCTCTTGGAATATGGTCAATATCATGGCTTATGCTCCTAATCGGTGGAAATGAGTGTGGTAGCTCATCCATGGCTATATCAACAAATTTTTCTAATAGTTCCTGGATTTCTATAGAAAAATATTCTACATAAGTATTTGTAAGGATAACTCTAGGCTTCCTCACTACAACAAACTACATTTCTTTCTCCTTCTTGACTTCTTTTAAGATCTCCTTCCCTCTCATGAGAATTATGCTTGAACTATCTTCTCTCTTTTGCTCTTTGTCTTCTATGGGTAACAACATATGTGTTCTACCATTCTTTTCTAGGGTATAGGTATTATTTCTTCCATCGTGAATAACCTTTTGGTCATATTTCTACAGCCTCCCCAATAATATATGATAGACATCCATAGGAATTACATCACATAGTATTTCATCTTTGTAACCTCCTATTTTAAATTCAACTTGGCATTGTTGACTTACCATGACTTGATGTCCTTTTTGCAACCACGATACCTTGTATGGATTTGGATGTGCAGTTGTCTTCAGTTCTAGATTTTCCACCATCTCTATGGATACTAGATTGTCAGAGCTCCCACTATCTATGATTACTTTGTAAACTTTGTCTTTTGACTTGCAAGTAGTTCTGAACAGGCTTGTTCGTTGAATTGGTTCCTTTGGTTCCTTTTCTAGTTTAAGAAGAACTTTTCTCATCATGAGGTTTCTTCCTCCTTCTGTTCTGTTTCTGCTTCCACATGATTTTTGCTTCAACAATGTGTGCTTCTCCACCTTCTTCTCTCTTTCTGTTGGGACATTCCCAAGATTTGTGACCTTCTTTTCCACAGGTATAGAATTTAACTATGCCTCCTCTGGCTTTTCCTCTTCCTCTACCTCTAGAAAAAGAACTTCTTCCTCCATATTGTCCTTCCTTAGAACTTCCACCTTTCTCATGGTGACTATCTTGTTTCTCAGCTTCAGGCTTCAACTTATGGAACTTCTCTCTGTTGGTTCCCTTGCCTCTTCTTGAATTTCGTCCTCTACTTTGTTGTCCTTGTCTCCTCGCCAATTTTTCTTTAGTTTTCAAGGTTGCTTGATAGGCATCCTCGACTATACTCACAGACATCATGTTGATCTCCCCTTGGATTTTGTATCTCATCCCATTGATGTATCTGGTTGTATTTTCATATTCATTCTCCTTTTGTCCAACCCTAATGTGCAATCGGTAGAATTCTTCAGTGTATTCCTTCACTGATAAACCCCTCTGTTTCAGGTTCTGCAATCTTCTGTAAAGATTGATCTGGTAATCCTTCGAGATAAATTTGACTTTCAACTTAGTTACCATCCTATCCTGGATTTTAATTTTTTTCTTATCATTTCTTCTGCGTTCGGCTTGCAGTTCATCCCACCATAATGCTACATCACCTTTCAGTCTTGTCACTACATGCTTCACCATCTTGTCTTCCTTGATATCTTTGTATTCAAAGTATTTTTCCATAGCACGTACCCAATCTAATAATTCTTCAAATTCCAAATTGCCTTCATACATTGGTACCTCTATTCTTTCTCTGGCTCCGATTTTAGAAACAACTTTTATCAAGCGACTTTGTGCAGCATCCTTTGCATCATTTTCTTTGGCCTCTACTTCATCTTCTCTCTCAGCCTCAATGACATCGCCAACTTCTGGTGCTCGTCTCTGTGTTGTTTCCATGGCATCCAATCTCATTCGAAGTCGCCTCATTTCTTCTTCCATCTCTACATTTTCTTTGCACCTTTTGGGTGGCAGGATTTCACTGCGTCACCTACAAACAAAAATTAAATTTCTTTGATACCACAAATGATACCAACTTTCCTCGTTTATTTTTTTCTATTTTCTGCAAACAAGCTTAATGTCACTCTGATACCACTTGATGCAGCCGCCACTACCTTGGCAGGGCCTGTCGACCTCTCGGTCACTAGATCATCTCAGTTATAGAGCCGAATTGTCTCTTTGGTTCCCAACTGGAACCTTCAATCAGTCAAATCCAGAGGTCCTTTATAAAACTATGTCTATGCATCTAAGCACCAAGTGCGAGCCTCTCCTCCACGTGACCATGGGATGTGACCGCACGCCTTCACAAAGGTGCGTCATGATTTCGTGTGTTATGGATTTGTGTCACCTGAATCTCTTCCATCGAACTCTTGGGACCCAAAATCCCGACAAGGGTCTAGCGCATGCTATCTTCTCCCTTATTCCCTAACCATATGATCCTTCGCTATGACATGTGGTCAACTCTTTCGAGCAAGTCGGGATTTTTCATATTGGGAATTTCCTATGCGAATCACCACTGTCCTCCCAAATCCCAAAATGTCAATGCTTCAGATCAGAGGGATCATATCCATCCTCAATCAATGGTTCTGATTGTGTCAGGATTTCGCGTATCGCGACTTTTGAATAGTTATTTATTTCACACTCTCGATTCCCGAAATTGTCCCGTGTTAGATCAGCGGTCCTCATTGTCGCATGATCTAATGGTCTACATTCATCCTTCGTGTAGTCACGACTTTGCGAGTCGGGTCTTTTCGTGACTTCATTTTTCACGAGTTTCACAAATTCCACACTTTGACTTCCTTCCACAGCAAGTCACCGAAATGTTTTTTTCTCTCCACGCGTCCTTTTCTAATGGATGGTCTAGATGATTTCAGGAACTCTTCTTTCATGAGATTGTTCCTCTGCTCCCTTCTGATCTCCCGGTATCTGATTCCACAAACACCCTGGATATGCTGCCACTTGTCCTCTGACAATGGACGGTCCCGATTGTTTTGGAAATTTGGGACTTTGAGGAGTCCACTCTCCTCCATACACAAGGATTAAACCTCATGTGTTTTCCACTGGATCCAATGCATTTGGTCCTCCACGCTCAAATTTGATGGCTCAGATCTGATCTCTTCCCTTGCGCGTTCTTCGTTTTCTGGATGTAAGGTTCAATGGTTCAGATTTCCCTCTGCTTGATCTAATGGAAACTGTGCTCCTCTTCTTGAGATTTTGCACCTTTCTTCCAGACTTGGAAGTTTTATCCGCCTCCAAAGGTTTTACCCTTTATTCTCTTGACGAATCTGTCTTTGATATCTCTTCAACACTCGTTTTATCTCTTCTGATCTTCTATCCTTAACAAGATTTTGACATCCCACGCACACCTTGTGTTATTGGGATTTCAAATAACTCATTTCGGAGGATTTTCTTGGAAATAAAATGCTTCTTGCACACCTAGGATTATCCTGCACTAGTTCTTCAAAGCTTTCTAGATTCTCGACGTTGTGCACACCTTGCACCTAGTCTGATTTTATCTGAATCTCTCTCTGAATTTTTCTCTGAATCAATCCTAGACTCAGTCGATGCACTCCTTGAATTCGTGATGCACACCTTGCATACAAGTATCAGAGGAGAAACAATTGAAACTCAACCAGTTTCATCACGAACTCATACAGTTAATTTCTCAACCACTCATACATGAAAAGAACTGTAACAAATCATACACGCAGAATAACATTCCTTCAATCATACATGAAATGAACTCAGTCCAAGGATTTGGGACAATTTATGTCTTCTCTATTCATCCATGAAAAACAAAATACATAGTGTTTCTACTATTCTACTATGCTCTACTCATCTCTCTATTCTGTCTCTTACATCCTCTTATGTTCTACTTCTCTTTTCCAATACAACAATGAAAGAAAACTATGTAAGGACTGGATCTATGATCTCTCTCGTCCTGTTGTGAAATCTATCATTTCAAATTCAAATCTATTACCTACTCTATCCTATAACAATAAATACTATTTATTGTCAGATAGAGTCGACACTCCATATCTGCAATTTCTTACAATCCTTCAAGACTTTACAACCAGGTTACATTTTTAAAATGTTGTTAGAAAAATATCCCAACAACTGATTTAAATTCTGAAAGTAATGCTCTATTTGAAATTATTTCATTGGTGAGATGTCATTCATTTGCCTCCACGCATGTGTTGTTGACTTTGAAGTTGAGGCTCCTACATCAAAAAACAAGTTTCGTAGAAGAAGAAGCTAGTCACTTTTCTCACGAAGAAATTTCTTTTGGAAGCCTGGACACATGTTGTAGAAACATCACCAGGGTGACTAAAATAATGTGTAACTGAATGCTCCTCAAATTATGAGGCTGGAACTCATGACAGCCGAAATAATTTGTAGAATATGTGTGTGTTTCATAAACAAGGAGCTCACCAATTAGAAACTTGCAAACAACCAATCATATGCGCAATATTATTCCATGTCTGAGGTAGGCATTTCCATGATCAGACTACAAGTGATTTAAATCATAAATGTCATTCATGGCCACCAATCATAAACTGTGTATCCATGTCACCAAGATTCTACATAGCCACCAGGAATACACTGTGGATCTATGCTCGTATAAAAACTCAGATTTAGACATAGCCAAGAGACATACAAAGTGAATCTATGTGTTAATACAAATCATAAAAGCTCCATCACAACCTGGATTGATGATATCTACGGTCTTCAATCCCTTCATCCATAAGTATGAGTCTATCCATGCGATTACAGGTGTTGAAGTCGAACATGGTAGAAACCACTTGATTACCAATCATTGATGAAAACCGTTAACAAGTAAGAGGGAAATCACCATGGATGTAAATGAATCCGAAGTTACCTTAGTACAATCCAACAAATGTGAATAAATGAGATGAAGTCGAGCATTCGATAGAATATCTCAATTAGGGGTCAATGATGTGAACCCACTTTCGAAAGGAAAGAAAACTGCCATTGAGGCATGTAGGTTCTAAGGTACCAATTGATTTCTAAGTCTTGTTCCTGGATAATGATTTGAATTCGATAGAAAAAGATTCATCATAGGAGGGACTTGATGTATCCCCCATCAATGACATGAAATAAGTAACAGATTTAAGGTATATCAAAGTGTGAAGATGATTTTAAATTGACATAGGGAAGGACAGCATGGTAAGAATTGTTAACTGCAGATGCTCGACTCGATAGAAGGCTTGTGAAATGTTGGAATTCTCTTAAACATATGAACGACACGACGATGGTCTTGGAAGCATTGACTCAAAGACAACCCAAGATATGAACTTGCAGAAGTTCAAATGAGAGAAAAATGAATTTCCCAACCTAGATTCAATGATGAAGGGGGTGTCATGTTCAATAAAGACTATTAGTGCCACTAACAAAAATATAGAGACACATTTTTTTCCCAAATTCCCCCCCACCATTTCTGGCGAGTACCTCTTTATTTTTACGCAAGATTGAGGAGGATAACATATGCTTGTTGATGTAAGCTCATCCTTCGAATGACTCCCTCAGAGTATGTTTAACGAAACCTAAGAAGGAGTGGTTTGGTTCCATACAGGTCTTTTTATGTTTGTTTAACGAGTCCAAAGAGAGAAAACTCAATGGTTTTTCATATTTAGAGAGTCTGACAAACACTTAAAGAGGACTCTCTAATTTCCTTTTTCATAAATTAGTTTAATGAGATAGAAAAAGTGATAAACTATCACCCATCAAATGTTTTCCTCAAATACTTTTACGAGCATGAAAAGAACAAGGTCGTTCGACAATCTTTTCATTTTTACAGAGTGTGAAAAGAGCTTAAAGGATACTCCATACGTTTCTCTTTTCGTGTTAACATGACAAGTATGAAAAAATGAAAAAAGTATACTTGGTTTCATTCTCATTTATTTGCGAGTACGAGAATGAACAAAGGATGAGATCGAGGTTTATCCTAAAAAACCTAAAAAATATTTGTACAAGTGACAAATGTAAAAATAAATCAATAAACGCATCTGTGTTCCATTGTTTAGGCTCCTAGATTCTTCATCTTTGAAAAACAAAAAACACTTACAATATCATTAGAACTTTAGGTTTGAGGTAAAATGAATAAAATAATATAAAATATTAATGAAAAAAAGTAAAAAGTGAATAATATATGTTAAAACTCTTTTTACCATTTCAATGTCATCCTACCCAAAACTTGTCCAAAACACCCTATTCCACCTCAAACTTTTGTTGTGGACTACGGGAGGCACAGGCAACCATTCGACAAATGGCTTCTGCTAAAAGGGTAATCTTCTTGTCCTCTTCATTTTGCCTGGATTAATTTCTATGTTTACTTGTTAAAAATGGTTTTTGAGTTAGACTTTATGAGGGTAGGTGCGCGTAGGGATCATCGCAGGTGGCATATATTGGGCCCTATGGAAACCATAGGTTTCCACAAGCGGACTTACGGTTGACCTGCGGAGATTGTACGCTGTGTATAAAGCTCACATGCATCGGGTGAAACTCAAAAATTTCTCATTTATGTTTGGCCAATAAAATTACCAATAAAGTAAAATGAAGATGCTAATCTTCTCCTTATTGCGCCAATGGAAATTTTTGACTGTCAGAATGTTGGAGTTGAGGGACAGAGAATATGAGGATGATGATCATTTTTTCAAGAATGACAGAGGCACAATTAATGCCCTCCAATAGTCTGGGCTACTGAAGTTCTTTAAGATCCAGGGCTTGAGGGCCCAATTGAGGTTACTTGAGTACTTACTCCACATGTGGGATGTGGATCAACAGGTATTCCATGTGGGAACCCACATACTCTCTTTAGATATCGAGGATATCCATTTTTTGACAGGATTATCTCTCTATGGATCTAATGTGACCTGGACAGATAATAGAGGTGGAGGTTTACCAATGAGTGAGCATGTTCACCGATATTGTGAACGAGGGGCCGAGAAACGTAAAGGAAATGTTACCATTAGGGATGTCAGGGATTTACCCCTTTGGACTATCCTTTTCACTATATCATAGATGACGAGGAGTTCATATCCTCATATGTCTCTCCATATTTACTTCCAGTATGCAGTGGAGTGCATGGATCCCTGGGTATTTAACTGTTGTGATGGGGTTGTTCAGAGTATGAAGAAACAATCGAAAAAGTGTAAGAAAGGTGACCTGAAATAGTTTGGGTACGGGTCCATTTTAGTTTCCTTCTTCCTTGAGAGGGTTCCACGCTTGYKCTTACAGGTATAGTGGGGCATACCAKTCCCACAAGAACCAAGAATGAAGAGGTGGTGTGACCTCATGGCTCAGCATGTGACCGGCCCCATCGTTAAATATAATGATGTGTTCTTTGATTAGCTAAGGCCTCAGCTACTAATTGTAGATGATTATGTATATGTCGGTTTGGAATTTAGAGGTGACCCAACCTTGTTTCTTCTTGAAGGTTCTCAATGGGGGAACTTAGTTAAGAAACACATTTTTTTTTTATAATGTTTTTGTAAATTTTGAAAAATGATTTTTTTTTTATGTTTTTTAATCCGACGACTAATCAAGAACTCTTTGACAATGCAGATTTAGGACCACAATAGCCTCTAGGTACACCTCCCATCCATAGATGAGGGGAGGCAGTTGAGGCAGTAGGCTTGGTTGTCGCTGATTATGAGGCGATCAAGAAGAAGATGGAGGGGTTGACAACAAATGTTCCGGATATTTCTATCGATGAGATTCTGAGACGTTATCAGTGCCATACCGTGGGTGTATCTAGTTATGTTAGTCGACTTCTCCGTAGGGTAGCACAGGAAGTAGTGTGTTACCCTGAGTAGCATCATTGCTGCTATTTTGTGTATGAAGCCAGGTGCTTCACATTTTTTATATTTTGGTCTTCGGATGAAAAAACACTTTTTGTAAAAACTTTTATCGTTATATATACATGAGGCTTCTACTGGTTTACTTTCTTTATGTAAAAAATGTGATTGGATTTATAAATGTCTCAAATGTATATCTAACACATAATTAGCTAATGCATTAATTACTGTATTTAGACATCTAGGAATGTGTTTGTATTCAATGTAATCAAAATGACGTTCCAAGAGGAAAATTCGTAAATATACCCTTAATAAAGTAGAACTTCGGATAGCATAAACATTACTCAATTGTAGTACTACTAACTACTAATCAAGTCATACAACAAGATGACAGGTTCCAAGTGAGACAACGTTGGTCAACAATTCGATGACTGCACTATACTCCACGATATTGTTAGTTGCAAAACCGAGGAAAACACCATGTACACAGATTAATTCATTGGTGGGTGTTTAGATTTCCCAAGAAGAAGATGCTAGGTTCTGAGTACTACGAATAGTGCCATCGGTGAAGCCAATGTAGGGTAGCGAAGACACCGACATCTGGAAACCAAGCACAATGCAAAGTAAGCAATTGGGGGTCGAAACCAAATAATGAAAAAGCACACGAAAAGTAGCACACAAGAGTATGATACAATAAAAATACAAGAACTCATGCAAAGACAATCTAAGCATGTTACTTTCTCAAGTAAAGTCCATTTATGAGTTCACTCAAAGGAATTCCATCATAATACACTAACTCGTAAGCTCCCTTCTCCAACACTCATTTGAAAATATAAGGGCCTCGCCACATACCCTCAAATTTTCTGGACCCTATTAAATCACGATATTGTTTGTATAGGAGAACTAGATCACCCTCAGAGAAAATGCGTGCCTTGACATGCTTTTCATATTGGGATTTGACATGTTTTTTCTGAGATTCAATAACCAGGGTGGAATTAGGAAGGGTTTCATCTAATTGCATCAGGTACAATAGACATTCTTCTTCAGTAGAGGTGTTTGGAATAAGTTCAACGACTAGTTTCAAAGATGGTATCTCAAATTCAATCAACATAACCACTTCGATACCATAAAATAATTGGAAAGGTGTGAACCTAGTGGCAAACTTGATGGATGTCTGATAGGCCCACAATGATGAAAACAACATCATGTGCCAACTTGTCTTGTCAATTTCTATCATCCGTCGAAGCATAGTAATAAGAACTTTGTTTATCGCTTCAACCTATCCATTGGCCTGTGGGTAATAGGGGGTTTCATTTTCATGTCGAAGACCCAAATTTTTAGTAATCTTGGACATCATGAAATTTCAAAAATTGCTACCGTGATCAGTAATGATAGCTTGGGGGACACCATACTTAGTAATGATATGATTGAATATGAATAATGATTTATTTTTCTCGTTGTTATCGAATGTAGGCATCGCCTCAGACCATTTAGTGAAGTAATCCACTGCTACGATGATGTATCCATGCCCCCCTACCAAGTGAGGGTTACATGTCATGAATTCAATGCCCCATTTTGTGAAGGGACCAACATAAAATATAGGGCGTAAAGGAGCGGGATTATCTTGTTATTATATGTTTGACAAGAATGGAATTTCTAGATAGCAGTAATACAGTCTTTAAACAAAGAAGGCCAAAAGTATCCTACTCATAAGATATTTTGGGCAGTGGCATACCTAGACATATGACCACCACATGCTCCAGAGTGGAAGTCATTCAAATCCTTCTCAGACAAATCGTAGCTGAGACATCATCGGAAAATAGAGTCAACACCACGACGATAAAGAGTGTCTCTGAGAATTATGTATTGAGGAGATTGATATAATATACAAAAATGGTATGTACTAGAAAGGTCAGGCTAGAAATTTTGAGTCTGGAGATAAATGATAATATGTTTCTACCAAACGTCATGAAAACTGATCAGAAAATTAGATTCATCAGGTAAGGAATCCTCTGCCACATTTGTTGTATCAGTCGACAGAATGTCACATATCAATTCGGAAAATACCAAATATTTCTTAGAATTAGTGAGTTCAAACTCTAAGTCGAACTCCTGGAGAATCACTATCCATTTGGAGTACTTTCCCCCTAGAAATTGGCACATAAGAATATGTTGCATAATAGGATATTGCGTAATAGGATATAATGAAAAAAATGTTGGACAACTTGAATAGCTGCCAAGGCAAGTTTCTCGACATGTAGGTGTTTGGCTTCGGTGGTCGTGAAAGTCCAACTCAAATAGTAAATTACATGTTCATCGTGAAAATCATCTTCTTGGACTAAAACCATGGCGATGGTAGAGTCCGAAGAAACGAGGTAGAGGAAATAGTCTCGACTATAATCGGGTGGGAAAATCAGTGGCGTATGTGTTAAGGCAAGTTTTAAAGCTTCAAAGGATTTATTGGTGGTATCATCCCATACAAAATCGTAACCTTTCTTCAACAGTCGAGTAAAACCCTGTGTTAACTCGATGTAATTTGGGAGGAATCGACGCAAAAAGTTTTTCCTTCCCTTTCAAACTTTGAATTTGGTGTAGTGTCGAAGGAGGAGGTAGATTAACCATAGCCTCAACCTTCAAAGGGTCTACCCTAATTCCATGAAGTGACACATTAAAACCTAGAAGTCAGTCGGACTCCACACAAAAAGAACATTTGTGTGGGTTCAGACATATACGATAGTAATGCCAACGAAGGAAAATGGCTTGGAGATGGGTCGGGTGATCTTGGCGGCGCATGGAATGCACCGATAGATCATTGAAATACAGTTGTACGATGTGCTTGATATCGTGAAAAGCATAAGACATGGCACATTGAAAAGTCACACCAACGTTCTTCCAACCGAAAGACAGTTTCCAGTAGGCAAAAGTACCCCAAGGAAAAATGAAAGCAGTATTGCATTGATCCACGAGAAAAATATTAATCTGATTATAGCCGGAGAACCCGTTCATTAAGGAAAATATTTCCCTCTCGGTGCAATCGCTGATGATCTAGTCAATGAAGGGGATTGGATAATTGTCTCTAGTACAATATTTATTGATATCCCTATAATCTACACATACACAGATCCTACCTTGTTTCTTATTGACCGAAACGAGATTGGATACCGAATCGGTTAAAGACATAGGATAGATAAAGTAGTCCTTAAGAAGTTTTTCAACTTCGAGCTTGATAGCAGTGGCTTTACGAGGGTGGATTGGGAAAAGTCTCTGCCATATAGGTTTAGCATCCGGGTAGGTCTTAATTTCATGCACAACGATATTGGGGCCAATACCCGACATCTCTTCATAGCTGCAAGTGAAAATGTCACAAAATTCTTGAAAACTGGCTTTAAAAGTGACGACCTCATCAACGGAACATGAGGCTCCTATGTGAACATTTTTTATGACTCCAAGTTTAATGGATATGTCAAGAGGAATGATGGGTGAGATATTACTCAGGTTACCTTCATATAGCATGTCGTAGGATGACTCGGGAACAGAGGAAATGAAAACAATGGTCGATGGAGTCGAAATCTATTTGTAACTCTCTATGGTGTGTCCATCTTCCCATGGGGTGTCTTCTATGGACATAACTGACATGATCGTCTCATCCATAGGAAATATGACGTGAAATGGATAAGGAGATGAATCACATAGAGAGAGAGTAGAAGGGGTTGTCGATTGAATGGCTTGATAAGGAGATTCAACTGAGCTTAAGGGAATTTGTTCGCCATAGCAAAGATAATGACCAGTATCAGGTACTATCCATGGGTCATGAGACGTGGGGGTTTCGCGGATAGAGGTGGAAATCATATTGATTGAGGTGACAAAAGTAGGGGGAACATCGGATAGTGGTATTGGGAAGGTTCCCATCAAATTTGAATCTTTCAGAAGACCCACACCGACATTCTCATACACAAGAAGTATCTTGGAGATAAAGGGTACGTTGCTAGTATGGGAATCAGAATTGAAAAAGGCCAGTTGGTCAACCGTAACGAATTTTCCTTGATGTGGGAAACGTAACACATGGAAAAGGGTCGACATGATGGCACGCATGGAATAATTCCAGCTACAACCAAGTAATAGGTTATAGTTAAGAGGTGCATCAAAGACCTCGACCTCGATGTTGACCAATTTGCCTTCCAACGTAATAGACAACGAGGGAAGAACAAAGTGGGGTTTAAAATGAAAACAATTCAAAGCCTTAAGTGTATTGTGTGATTCGATGAGGGGGGGAGAGCCAATGGATTTCCAACAAGTAACTGACATAACACACGTCGAGGCACCCTCATCAATAATGGTTCTACAAATATTCTTGTTCTCAACAACAACTTGAATCTGAAATGCTAATTGAGGAGGTAGCCTTGGAATGTGGTCTTCCAAGTCAAATATTATCAAATTCATATCTATGGAATCAATTCCACCAATGTCCTTTAACAGTTCATTTCGTTGAGAAGGACAACTTTGAAGGACTTCGATAGCTGACATCATAGAGGGTTCTTGCACAAGGTCTTCTACAATGATGTAGTTTTGAGCAGCACGCACATGAGGATTGAAGGCAGACTTCTGAAAAACACCCTTTGGAAGAGGGTGGAGAGTTGTATCGGGACCTGGTCATTCGAGATCAAGAGGATCGTTGGGAGGTGAAGTTGAGGGAGGTGGTTGAACCAATGAAGGTGGTAAATCATCAACTTTCTCCTTGGAAGTAGAATAATCTTTGGCCCGAGTGGTGATTGCAATGTTGTTCTTGGTAGAATTACCAGTACACATAAGGACATACGAAGTGGTGGAAGGAGAGGTTTGGTCATGAATGACCAATTGGGACTGTTGTTGAGAAGGGAAAGTTTGTGACAAAACAATAGGTGTGGGAGGATTTGAGGTCCCTTGAAGGAACTTAGTGACCTCAACACGTCTTGTACAATCTTTTGTGTAGTGATCATCACCACAGATAAGGAAAGGATATCGAGGTTTACGCTTATCCTTATCTTCAATAGACTGTGTCTTGGGTTTATCGGATTGTGGATTATTATTTATATCCTCCTTATTCTTACCCTTTCCTTTTTTAGATTTATTTTTTCCAGTAGGAGCGGATTGAACAAAGTTAACCTCATAAGTTTTGTCGGTGGAAGGAGTAGTAGTCGGAGCACCTTGTACATTAGAAGCAATAGATTTGAGATTGGGGTGAGTGGTGAATGTGGATTTAGCGTCATCATGGAAGGTACTAATCACACCATCAACAACATGAGAAGTTGTTGGGGTTGTTGAGGTAGCGATGGTAGAAGGGTGAGGAGCGTTAGGGAGCATGTCGTAAAGAGTGCTCGTTTGCGAATAAACGAGATCTAGGTACTGAGCATGACTAATTGCCTGCTCTTCAGTGACAACTCCACCCATGTAAATATCATGGGATATTTTATTGATGAATGATTTGGTGAACCATTCAACCAATAACTGATCAGGAAGGTCGAGTTTGATCAAGCATCTCCTCCATCTCCACTCATGAATGTGATCGGAAATCTAAGTGGCAGAGGATTGCTTAAATGAACTTAAAATAGTGGTTCATGTCTCGTAGTGGATTGGCAGTTAGTAATGTGTGATCAAATTCATGGCGAGGGTGTTGAAATTGTTAAAGAAGCCTCGCGGTAATTCTATGTACTCACTTAAATTGTTAAAGAAGCCTCGCTAATTCTATGTACTCACTTTGTGGCCAAACCCATGAGAGTTGGACAAACAACGAAGGTGGAAAGTCATAACATGATTGTTTGGTTATTCTCGTCAACCTGCCATAATTTGGAATGTCGATGGTAATTTTACCGGTATAACGACAATGGGGAGAATGCAATATAAGATCATTCAAGATTCTAGACAAGTCAAGTAAATCCAAAGTGGCTAGAAAAGGTAGCTATCTATTCACATGAGGATACTAGTGACCTTGGGGAGGAAGTCCCTGTCAAGTATACCAGTAGGACCGTAAGCAGTCTACATGTACGTGGAGAGTCCCGATAGATTCTATTGTGGAGGATTTGGAGGCATATATCCCATAGGGTTGGGTTGGTTGTAAATGTTCCCTTGAAAAGGGACACTAGAATGAACGTTGATACCACAAGTAGGATTCAAAGAACCGGTATATGGCTGGCCAGAGTGAGGGGGTACAAAAGAGTTGAGTTGAGGTTGTTTCCCCCCAAATGATTGTGTATTTCTTTAGGAAAAAAGGTTCCAAAGTTGAGCTAGTGATCATGATGTGTTCTGTCCATATAGTGGGTTGTAGAGTCCAACCTGAGGTTGTCCTCCGAGTGGAGGTTTTCCCCCAACGTGAGATTTCCCTCCAACGAGAATCTAGTAACTAGAAGTGAATGGATGATGGGTGCTTCCAATTGGATTGGATACACTAGGGAAATATCCCCCAAGAAAAGGTGTATAAGACCTTCTAGAGAGGACCTGGGAAGGTGTAGGAACAAAACGAACAGAAACATTATACCCAGGTGGAAAAAAAAGTCCAAAAAATCTAGATGGAACCTGGGTATAGACGGTGGTGGAAGGATTCAAAGAGTGATACCTAGGCAGAAGCGATGGGATAGGTCTAGATGAGAGTGGTGTGCCAATGGGAGCTTGGTTAACCACCACATTCTCGGTAGGAATAGTCGTAATGTGTGGGACCATAGTAGAATGGGCCATCTGGAGAGAAAAAGTCAATCTAGGACCAACTGACTATGTTTCTAGAACAACGATGATATTTCTATTTGTACCAACAAAACGGTCTAAAGGTATCGTGTAGGTAACAAATGTTTCGAGCAGTTGTGAGACGACGGGTGTATCAGTAGCTACCCCCAAGTTATCGTAAAGGTCCCACACCAAGAGAGGTGAGGTTCTAAATATGTCAATAAACCAAAGGGGATTCTCGACTCTAGGGCATGTATGGGTTCTAGTCGATATTCCAGAAGTGTCAACAACAATTTCTCTAGATGAATTCATCTAGAGAATACGTCTCTCGTATCTAAGTGTAATTTGAAAATCCTCTGGAGAATCGAAAATAATTCGGAAATTTTCTAAAGAGTTGGACCTTTCCACTTGTGAGGTGATGGTGTCCTCGACCACTCTTCGCTCAGGAGATCCCTTCGGTGAATTACGAGGCAAAGGGAGATAACCTTATGGATCTTCCGAAGGTATCCCTTGCATCCTACATGAACGACATGGAGGGTCAATGTTGGTCGAACCAAATATTTTACGGAAAAAATATATGGCCAACTATAGAAACAAAACACACTTGTTAATAAAATCTAGAAATCAAACCAAGCAAACAAACCTTCATATTTCGAAGTCACTAATTGGTGATGAAATCCAACATCAGAAAGTCCATACAAGAAGGCACTAGGATAGAGCGGGTGGAAAATTTATTGTAACACCTCGTTTCCCCCAGTTAGTAAAAATAATTGGATTGGCCAAGAACTATCGAAAAATCATAAATGTGAATAACCTTATGAATTTTATTGCAGGACTGCTAAGAGGGGATGTGCAGAAAAGAGACCACGATGGCAGTGGAAGGCACCTGAAAAGGTGGCGTTAACTTCCACTGAGAATTAATACCGTATTTGGAATCCACTGGCCCGGAGAACCAAAAGCGGCTCGCTAGCCCCGAATTAAATGCTTTGCAGACTGGTAGGTTGATGGTTCCTCAGGAATTAATGAGGGATGGGGACGTGAACCACCCATCCATAGAGCCATCATGATTGGCCAGTGCGAGGGTAATCGCGCCACACACAACCTTGCAAGAGGATAAGGCGTGGGGTAGAAGCGATTGGGCGGGAGAAGAAGCGAGGGGAGAACTCTGGCAATATGCAGAGTGAGTGACAGCAGAGAGGAAGGATTGCAACCTTCACTCCTGGTCACTGGAAAACAGAGACGCAGTCTCACAACATCGTGGTCTCAGCTCGGGGGTGGCTAGTGGTAAATCCGTTGGGAGTCTCTAAGCCTACGGTTAGGTGGAAACGAGCACCCCTCTCAGTAGCTGCTTGACCCCTGGTGTTATCTCTGATAATTGTTTTGCCTCTGGCATCTTGAAATATATATAAATATATGCTTATTCTAATAATTATGCTCATAAGTTGTGAAACTGTGAATGATTTCATTATAAGAATGACTGTATGGTGTTTTGATCAGTACTAGTAGTTGTATATTTATATGGAAAGACTACATATGGTTTATGTCCTCATGAATTCATTATTTGTGTGCATACTGTTCCAATTTAGACTTCACGCCTGGATCTCAGGAGGACGACATCCTTATATACCTCAGGTAGTACCCTAAGTAACTCTCCCCATAGAATTACCTTCCTTGAAAATCCCATCAAGAATTGGGAAGGCGGTTGTGAAGGCGTAAGGCGTTAGTAACCCTGCATAAGGAGGAATGATCCTCTTGAAAAACGAGATGACAACATAAGGATGAAGTAACAAATCGACAGATGAGATCCCTTCGGGAGATCGGTGGTCACTCATGATTGTCAGATCAGAGGAAGGAGTTTGAAATTTAAGTACCTTAACCTTATAGGTATTAATCGACGGACGAGATTTCATCGGGGAATTTGTGGTCACCCACGACCGTTAGATTAGTAGGAGAAAGTAGGGCGTTAAATTCCTTACCACTTGGTTTTCCGGTGTCTTCGTGGGTAGCGAAGAGTTTAGGACCATAGATCCCCAAGGTTCATGAGAGTATCTGGACCGTGGATATTTTCCATGCCCAGGGAGTCGTGGAATAATGCATGGGTAGGAACCATTATGAGTCGTCAAATCTCGGCTGAAAAACCCGACAGTCGTTGGATCTGTCAGGAGTTACCCGAAGGTTAAGAATCCAGTCTATTAGGGGCAAAAACCCCGGGACAGATATGAGCCGTCCGATTGACGAAGGCCACGTGTTGTGAGATCTCCCATTTCGACAAATCGGGAATCGCGGAATCGGGATTCCTGTTGACAAGAGTTCGGGATCTTCCATGGTGAAAACCCCAGGACGGATCTGAGTCGTCCAATTGACAGAGACCACGCGTCATGAGATATCCCATTCTGGGTAATCGAAAATCGCGAGATCGAGAGTCCTGGCGACAAGGGATCAGGATTTTCTTGGGTGGAAACCCCGGAGTAGTTGTGGACCATCCTATTTAAGGAGGTGACGTGTTGAGAGAATACCCGTTTCGAGGATAGGGGATTTGGGAGTTCCGCTGACAAAAACTTGGGTTCTTGCCTTGACAAATCCTGATCCACAATGTCGAGACAATAACATGTGGCTAAGTCCCGATGGACGGATAAGATTCCTTGAGGAAATATCAGGGTCCGTAACGACCATCCGATGTGAGGAAGAGATGCCAGTTTTACGCTGGGACACGAGCACGCATTAGGGTAAGTAGCGAACAAATATGGATGGCCAGAGTCCACCCACCCAGATCTATGTCTGAGGATGCATTCCAGAGCCCCCTTTCCATTCTTCCTTTAATGGGGGGGGGTCCAGAATTGGACGCGCAACTCTCGAACGGTCGAGATTAATTCATCATGATCAACGACGCTCAGGCAGATTTCAGACCTCCCTTGCCATTCTTCCTTTAATGGGGGGAGGGGGGTCTAGAATAATGTGGCATGTGAAGTGGGGCCCCTCCTGTCATGTCGACCACCATGTCGCGTTTCCCTCTCTGCCACCTGTGTTTCACTTAACCACACAACGGGGCCATTTCTCATTGGTTGTTCTCTGGACCTATTGGGATTTGTTCCTATTAGCCATCTGCTAACCCTGTAGGGATTCGCCCCCATTGGACGATCGCTAGCCCTGTCGGGATTTGACGGTTGACAAGTCAAACGACTTGATGTCACTGTAGTGTCAAGGCACGAAATATGAAAGAGGTACTGCATTTATTCAGACTATGATCATGACCCGCGACGACATGGGAGTGGGGAGAGAGAAAGGACCAGCTTACGCTGGTCCTCCATGGATGTTTAGGGCTTCTGATTTGGCAAAAGACCAGAAAAATCTGATTTAGGTAGTGGGTATGTTACAAAGTGGTATTAGAGCATGGTTACAACACTCAGAATTATTGGGATCATGAACAAGTTGCGCATAAGCTCTGTTTGAAGTACTCCTACGAAGAGAAACCCCTAACGTAACTCTCTTGTCCAGGATTGAAAACATGGAAACGAGAACCCGACTATGTATGCATGTGAAAGAATTATAAATTATGCGCAGATTATAAAAATATATCAAACTCTTGACTAACAACCAACGTTTGTCTTTTCACCTAAGCAGATGATCAACCGCGGGAATTTATAGACGCAGAGAATGGTAAGTCACCAAGAGATGGGAGAAGGCTCCTACAATAGAGATGATGAGTCTGATGAAAGAAGAGCAACATGAACCCCTCCATACCTAGCTGAGACTATGAGGAGTCTCATGGTTGAGTTGCAAAGCTGCAAGGCCGACAATGAAAGGATGATGAAAGAATAAGAAAAACAAATGAAATTAATGCAGTGTTACTGCAGAGCTTATCCGACCTACAATGACAAATGCAGCATGAACCCGAAGTGCAGAAACATGGTCGTATCAGTGGCCATACTGAGAGGAGCACCTCAAGAAAGGTCCACCCCAGAGGTAAAGGACCTGTTCCGGACGATTCTACTGAGAAGGAAGATAGCGATTCAGAAGGCTCTTCCAATAGCAAGACCAGTTCCTATTCTCGAAGAAAACAAAAGAAGCAAAAGACTTCCAAGAGTCATAAATTTGAGGAATTCAGAAAGGCCAAACCTCCCTCCTTTGATGGTGAGATAAAGAAGGGAGAGGAAGCCAAGGTCTGGCTACTTGGACTAAAGAAATGTTTCAGAGTCCATGATTTTTCAGAGAATTTGAAGGCCTGAGTGGCCACTTTCAATCTGAACGGAAAGGCTTCCATCTGGTGGGAAGAACTTAAGAATATGAAAGGGGTCCGCGAGGAGGACCTGTCTTGGAAACTGTTTGAGAAGTACTTCCGCAAGAAGTATTTGTCGGAAAGATATTTCGATGAGAAGGCTAAAGAGTTTTATGAACTCAAACTGGGACAACTTACTATAGAGGAATATGTCCACAAATTCCTCAACTTATTGAGATATGTACCCTACATCAAAGCAGAGAAGGTGAAGGTGTAACACTTCATCAGTGGGCTACCCAAGGAATACCGTAACCAAATTGAATTCGACAAGACAAAGACCTTAGAAGACACTATTTGAAAGGCAACATATTGTCATGAACAATATGGACATCGGGCAGAGTCTCGTGGAGACTGGAGACAAAAGAGTGGTTCGAGATTTCAGAAAAAGGGGATCAAATCCTTAGGATTTAAGAGCTACAAGAAGAACCCAGGAATGAACTTTCCAACCCGTAGTGTACTACAATAGAACTTTCCATCATCAGCTGGAAATAAAACTTCTGGACCTATACCAATAAAGACTAATAACCCAAAGAAAGAACCTCTAAAATGCTAGGGTTGCGGAGAAGAGCATCTTCTGAGACACTGTCCACACCGACAACAGAATAGTCGAAAAGTTTATAACATTCAGGAATCTAGCACAGTCAATGATGTGGCAAGGAGTGTGTCGCATATTTATGCAGCCTTGGATAATAACCAAGCTGACCACCAAGCTGCAGTGGTGGAAATAGAAGGTATGATTTTCAACCATCTAGTGTCTGTTTTAATTGACCCTGGTTCAAATTTGAGTTATATAGCCCCTAAGACTGTGGATAAGTGTAAGCTACAACCACAAAAACAAACCAAGCCATGGTTGGTACAGTTAGGCACCGGCACTAAAATAAATGTGGTAGAGGCCATACCATCCTGCCAGTTAATGTTGGGTGAATTCCCCACACCAGCAACCCTTAACATATTACCCCTGGGATCATACGATCTATTGATTGGTATGGACTAGAGTTCTGACCATAAAGCCAAATTGGACTGTTACCATAAAACCTTAGAATGTGTGAGAAAAGAAGGAAAAAGGATAACCCT
>SNQJ01S0025910.1:0-10919 GCA_010110895.2 Picea sitchensis
GGGGGTCTGGAATGGGATCTTTTCTCTGGTGGGCCCCTGTCAATACGTGGCATCGATCTATCGGTCTCGAGTCCCATCGCCTCCTACAGACTAACACACCTTCATCACCCACTGATGTCATCATCCACCTTTTCCCAAAATAGTCACGTCCCATAACTGTTGTCATTCCTTTCCCCCCCTTCATTCGTGGAAATCCCCCTCACTATGACCTTTACCCCAATCGGTAGCCTCCACGTCACTCATCTGTATCCCTCAGTCACCGTCACCTACCATCTCACACTCTAAGTGATCCGTTGGCCATTTATTATTGGACGACCTATCCGTTAACTAGCTGACCTATCTTTCACGCCCAACGGACACCCATTTACTCAAAACTACCCTTCTTCCTTCCTATTTTCACCATTTACCAAGTCATCGCACCAAAGAGATTTACATCATTTTCTCCTCCGTTACAGTCAGTTTCCCCCACCAGTAGCCACCCCACTAACGTTGTTTTTTCTTGCAGGTACCGTTGTAGTAATGGCACCAAAGTCCAAACAAGCAGAAGGAGAGGAGAATCCTTTTCTCCTGCCTCCTGTCGACCTGGACAGGATCCCACTCATCGACAAAGACCGCTTAATCGCAGACACAAAGTGTGATTTAGATTTCACAGAACTTCAGTCATGGCTCAAGAAAGTTTTCGTGGACCAGAGTGACGAAATCGGACTCTGGGAGTCCAATTTACCCCTTTATCTCTTCCCTCAGATTCACCTTTTTCCAGAGTTTGCCCTCAAATGCCAAGCCCACTATATTCCTGAGCAACGAGCCGTTGTTTCCTCTTCTAGAGAAATCTTGTTCCTCATCACGCCCAAATCCATCAACCAAATGACGCAAATCCTCTGAGCTGACTCTGCATCACCCTTCAACCTGGAAATTCTTACAAATATATACCAAAAAATGACCTTCCCCCAAAGAGCTCAAATATTTGAGCTTTTTCTCCCACCATCCACTCAATTTCCCTCCACAAATCCTCCTTATCCTTCTTCCATGTTCTCAACTAAAGGAAACCAGATCATCTCATCCCTTTGTTCCTTCTTAGGATACTATTCATATCAGTGGGTAGATGAACCCATTTTGGGATTTTTATCCATCTTCTCTGCTGGAGAATCCCACCACCCAGTTTGATTTCAGCACGTTCCTGGCGAACAATATTCATGAACAGTTTGTGAATTTCTCCATGGAAGGCATGTTCCAATACTCATCCATGCTGGCGTACTTGTTCATTTTCTTCCAGGCGGAAAAATTTGTCTTTTCCATGCAGAATATGGATGGAGATGGTAGACCCCAGGCAGTGACAACATGGACCTCCTTGCTCAAGCACAAATCCACATATTTCAGTTTCAAGGAGTTCATCGATCAATTCTACCACCCAGTGGTGAGTATGCTTAGCAGCAGGCCCGAGCCTTGGATAAATGATGAAGTTCGGAGGATTCTTCATCTTTCAGATCACAAGAAGACTGGGGATTAGTATTTGTACCAATATTACACCTAGATCAGAGTATACGGGTGTGAGTTGGCACCATATAAGCTGCCCAAGTACCTTCCTGTCAGAATGTTTTCTTTGGAATATATAAGGCAGATAATAAATTCTGATGATATCCATTTTGTGTCACTGAAGAAAAAGCAACAACTCAGAATCAAAGGGAAGATTGGCTCCTTCATCTGCAACAATTGTGGCACTGGGGAAGAAGCGGATAGGCTACTGAAGGAAATGAAGTTCTTCATGAGGTTCCCATGGAATTACTATCCATGTGGGATCATCTCCGAGATGAGGGTGAAAAACAAGAACATCCCATACATCCATGAATCTAGGCCTAAAGTTGAGAAATTTGTGAACGAGAAAGTATGGAAGCCTAACACATTAGTCGAAGTAGAACAACAGGATCCCCCGCCCACTGTGTCACAAACAACCAGGCCACAGGTCCTGAAAGAGAAAAGGCCTAGGCAGGATTTATCTCTGCCTGTCACTGAGTTATCATTAGAAGAATTCCAGTTGCATACCAAGAGGCCTAAGACCATTTCAATTCCTGGCCCGACTGGGGAAAAAGAATCCACATCTACTACAGTGACCAAGGTCGATAGACCACCCCTCGGTGCAAGCCTCCAGCGTGTCATAAAATCAGCATTGCCGAAGAAATATACAGATTCTCCCTCGACCACCCAACCAGGCGAGGTAGGGTCGAAGCTGAGTATCTCCGAAAAATATTAGCTGATCAAGAAAAGAAACCAAACCCTGACCAACAACACCTGCACCCAGTTCTGGAAGCAGACGTCAACTGCACAACATAGGTTGTTGTCGACATTCGACACCAAGAAGGTCAGAATGCATATGGCATTCCTCCAGGCACAGGTGCCAGATCCAAAGGTGATCACTGATTACAAAAGGGTCACCCTCGAATTCCAGACGAAGGATGTACATCTGGCCGATCATATTGAACTACACAAGCATACAGGGGAAATGGTTTTTTACACGCTGGTGCATGCTTCCACTACTTCATCCAAATTGCAAGTGTCCCTAAACAATGTTCAAACACAACTGAAGTTGGAGAAGATATCATCCTTTGCCAAGGATAATAGGATCAAGAATTTGGAGGAACTGGTCCTCAAGATCGTTTATGATCCTTCGAACGTGAAAGAAGCTCAGGAGAGGATTTAGAAGAATAATTCTAACATAGCCTCCTTAAGGAAACAATTGAAGCTCCCGCCCACAGAGGATTCACAGGCAAAGGAGATAACAGAGAAAGAAGGAGAAAAAGATGAAATGTTCAAGCTACTCATAGAGCAGAATGCACTGCTAAAGGAAATGGAAGCTGAGATGGAGAAGCTAGTAAAAGAGAAAGAACAACTAAATCCAATGGAAGTCATTCCATTGAGTGCCATTCCAATTTCGGGAGTGAGCACAACATCAATGACAGAGGTCCCATCCGGGACTCCATTGACATCCCTGGAAAAGATGAACGTGCAGGAAACAAAGATCAGTAGGCTCAAAAAGGAGGTTGAGAACCTTCAGGAACTCAAATATTCCCTTCATGTCAGCCTCTCGAAGGAAAAGTAGGTGACACATCAGCTCAAATAGGATTTACAACAGCTCCGGAAGAAACAGTGGCAGGAAAGACTTTGGTCGAGGTTAAATAAAGTTTATGGACAGACATCACCAAGTCCATGAACAAGATATGGCTCATGATACAGATCATGTTTGAGCATAATGAATTTGTGTAGAGAAGAAAGAAGACCATTGAGAAGATCAGATCAGAATTGGGAGAGATGCCAACACAGGCGAACGAGATCATCAAGTTCCTAAATTCTAAGACCAGGGAGGAGCTGGAAGAGATGAAAATTGAAGAGAGAACAGAGACCATCCTTGAGGTCAAAAGAGTTTTGACCAAAAGAGGATTAATGCTTCAGCTGGAAGAAAAGGTTCAGGCCATGGACCTAGGGGTACAAATATTCTTTAGTAATATTGAGGATCTACAGAAGAAAGGTCTACCTGGTCTAAAGGTAATCAATGATAAATTGATGACACTCCCAGACTACAAGAAGAGACTGGCCGATGTGGCTAAGGATAGTTCAAAGTTTGTAGGAATTCAAGGTAGCATCACTGGCAAAGCATTTCTATATGCACTTCAGTGGGACATTAGTATTCAACATGATATTCAATACATCTTCGTCACCGAACCTAACTTCTCCAGGTACACATAAATGGACGAAGTGTATCGAAGGCTACTCAAAGTCAACGTGTCCAGTCATCTTAGATGGGAGGAACTCTGTGATCTAATCGAGTAGCAGATGATCTGTCTCAGTCCAGTCATTTGTCCAGTCAGATGAGGTCATGCAGAAGCTTGATCAATGACCCACCCAGAAATCAACATGCAGTTACACCACATCATCAAGCAGTTCCTAGATTTAGGAAATTTGTTAAGTTAGTTAGGCTAAAAATATATTTAGCACGTCCTGGTCATTAANACTGGTGATGTTGTTCTTTCTAAGTTAAATGTTATTCTTACTTCGTTATCATACTGTTTTCTAAATCTAATCTTTAGAAGTAATGAAAGTTGCAGGATTTATCTCGTATACCATGTTTTTGACTCAAAATATTTAAGTGTTTATCTTCTCATTTTACAATAAAGAAATTCTTAATTTCTTCTTTGTTGTAATTGTCTTTCTCACCTCTTCTGCTATTCCTCATTTATGCTACTAAAGAATCCAGTGATTATATTATCTCGCCCTGTCAAAGTTTTCCTTTGCGTTTCTGGTTTGGATTTCATATTTTATTCAAGACACAGACCCCATAGCCCAATGGATGTGTATACTGTCTCAACCAACTCAAAAATCACTACGAAAACAAAACCGACCTATTTATTTACCTAGCCTAATATTTAAAATTTGAAACATAGCTAAATGATATAGAGAGATCCCTCTCTGAAGTTGGAAGGGCTAGATCCCAGCTTCAAAATCGGTTGGATAAAGTTACCTCTCATAGATTTCTTCTTTCTAACAACCTCTTGGAAATTTACAGAGCGCTAACATAGTGGCGACTCCACTTGGGACGAACATAACTAAAAGTTTATAACTTCACGTTTTCTTTTCCTAGAAGAAAGTTTGTCCCTGCAATATTGCAAATTTGAAAATAAAGTAATGTTTACAGGTTGATTAAAATTTTTACATATTATTTTCAGTCTCATAAAACTAAAAAGTATATATATAAAAATCAAAAAAGAAATCTGGCTCCGAAGAAATTGTATACTCTATCTCATCCAGACCTGGAACTTGCGATAGTAACAGACAATCCAGAGTAGCTTCTCAGGAAAATGATCGTAGCTGAAGGTTCAATAAGTCATACTCCCTTTCATAAGTCTTTTTCCTTTTCAGGAGAGCTCGTTACCTTTCGAAACCCTGACTTTGACACCCCTTCTGAACGAAGCCTGGTTAGGAGAAGATCTGACAGTTTTGTGACTAAAGTCATTTTGGACTCAACCATCTTGCAACCCCAGACTCCTAAAATTCTATCTCCCGCTGCCAAACCTTAAACCACTCCCTCGATGCCATCTAGTCCCTCCTCGTCCTTGTCTTCCATCGCTATCTCGCCTATCATCTAGTTTGTTACCCCACCTCCTCCACCTATCATGGAAGCCAGGTACGCTCCCTTGGTGTTGGCCATGCCTCTTCATGCTATGCCCCAAGACTACAAAACAAGGCTCCCATAGTTCGATGGAATAGGACCTATGAATTCCCAACAACACGTTGATAAAATGAATGATTATTTTGACCTGCACGAAGTAGATGAGGCTGACGTTCAAATGAGATTGTTTTCCCAAAGTTTGACAGGTGACATTAAGAAATGGTTTAAAGGTTTATGTGTCGCCTCAATCCTTGACCTTACCACATTTCAAAGGAGCTTTCTAGACAGATGGGAGGTAAAGAAAAACCCTCTCCAAATATTGTCAAAATACGAGAATATTAGAAGAAATCAAGGTGAGACAGTACAAGATTACTGCACTCATTTCAATAACCTGTACAATGCAATCCTAGCCAAAATCAAACCTCCACAGGGTTTGGCATTGATAAAGTTCCTTGATGGTTTTGACGTTGATATGTCATACCAACTAAGGGAAAGAAATTCTACCACCCTGGAGGACATGCAGAAAAGCGCAATAAGTGTAGAGGCCAATTTGTTAGCAAAAAGGGCACAACAGAGGTCAAAGAGGAGAGTCACAATTAAAGAAGAACCTTCCACATCAACCTCAAATTCCAAACTGGATTCCTTGGCCAGAGAAATGGAAAGAATGATGGAAAGACTTATTGTGTCAGAAATAAATCCTCCAAGAGAAAACCCACCAGCTCCTAAAGTTCAGAATCCTAACTTCAAGAGAAACCCTCCTCAAATCAGATAGAGAGATTCTAGAGATCAAAAATCAGACAGAGATTCTAGAGATCAAAGGAGAAAGAGAGAGGTCCATACCAACAGATCAGAACTCCCCTACAATAAAATTATGTTGATGAAGGGGAGGAAGTGATTGAGGAACTAGAGGATACTCACATAAATCTCATGGGAATTCATGATAACGAAGCTATTTTCCTCACCCAAGAAGAGCAAGAAATTTTTCTTCTCAATCAAACAAAGGTAAGTGAAGAAGTTGAAGATGCCGAACAACAGGCATTCAAAAATTCCATTCTAGAGGTACACCGACAGTACAATCTGTGGAGTAAAAAAATAGAAGGGAGTTCCCCAAAAAAGACGATTGAAGCGAAGAAGGTAGTCAAAACCAAGAAAGCCTCTGAGCCATCTGCCGAGAAGATTCCTGATAAGAGTATTTCCGAAGTTCCCATGAAAATAAACCTTACTATTCTGAAAAGATCACCGCAGCCTGAGGTTTCATCAACTAATCAACCAAGTACTTCTGGCCAGAAGAATGTGGTAGACAAACCAGAATTGATGAGCCAAAGCAGAGTTCCTACACCTTTTAGCCTCGAAGGGGAATTAGCCAAAGTAAAAATTCCCATTCCACTTTTTGAGTTGATGAACAAAGACGCTTATCGTTCACAAGTGATTAAAGCGTTGACCACTGAAATCGACATGGGTACGAAAGACTTAACCGTTGGATCAACAAATCATTCAGATACTGTGAACCTTACAGATGATCAACCTGAACTTTTGTTCGGACCTGAAGTAGATGGCCGAGATGATAATGGTGATGTCACTCCTTTTTACATCAGTTTGACCTGATCTTGCATAATGCTATGCTGGATTCGGGTGCTTCCCACAATCTGATGCCTAAAGTAGTGATGGAGAAATTGGGACTGGAGGTCACCAGACTTTACGAGGATTTACACTCGTTCAAATCTAGTAAAGTTAGATGTATTGGTTTGATCAAGGACCTATGTATCACCTTGGTTCAGATTCCTGCGAAGAGCATGGTCCTAGATGTGGTGGTTGCAGAAATTCCCCCGAAGTATGGAATGTTGCTATCCTGGTCTTGGGGGGATAAGTTGAGAGGTACACTGCATATAGATATGTCGTATGCCACTATCCAAGTTTTTGGGCAACAAAGAAGGATGTACACAGAAACATTGCTGAAATACATGGTCAGTAGCCAAGAGAAACCGCACAACTATCCTATTTACTCAGCGCATTCTGACTTGGATTCTTTTATCTTGTACAATGATGGTGACATGGGAGAGAAAGACACTCAGCTGGGAGAAGATACCTCTAGTCCGGATGAAAGACAAGAAATCATTGAGGTAGAGAGGAAGAAAAATGTGATAACTAAAGGATTACCAACAGATTTCTGGAGCATGGATTTTGATGGAGTAGTAAGAAAAGACAGAGCCGGAGCAGAAGTTTGGCTGCAAAATCATAGAACTAGGTATTCAGAAAACCATTCTTACAAATTAAACTTCTAATGCACTAACAATATCATTGAGTATGAAGCCTTTATGCTCGGTTTGAAGCTTTTGAAAAGAGTTGGTGCCAAACAAATTATGGTAAGAGGTGATTCTGAGTTAATAATCAAGCAAATTAAAGGTGAGTATGCTGCAAAACATCGCCATATTAGAGATTATCAGAATGTTGTTCTTGATGCCCTGAGATGTTTCACTGAAGTTGACTTGCAGGTAATGCCTAGGGGACAAAACATTTTGGCAGACGGATTGGCTACGTCAGCAGCCACATGTAAGATTCCTTTCCGCTGAACCCGCCCATACACGGTAGAGGTGAAGTGAAGACCAACCGTTCCCGACAATATCAGGTACTGGAAAGTGTTTGGTAATGATGATCAAATCGAAGACTTTTTGCAGTGTAAAAATGATTTTCAATGGACAAATATAGATTTAGAGAATGAGGATGAAAATTTAAATAGATCTGATTTTGAAATTGATAGTGTAAATAGCGTAGATTCAGGAGAATTAGGTGATGATGAGATGGAGACTGATATTCTTCATTTGAAAAGTAACATTTTACCTAGAGGCCTAGTTCCTTTAGAGGATTTGTTCGATTTTAACGACGTAGCCAAAAAACCGAAAATTGAAGCCAGTGGACAAGAAGTAGAAGATTGTAATATAGGGACGGAGGAGAAACCCAGGATGGTCAAATTGTCCAAATCATTACCCCCTAAGCAAAAACTCAAATACATTGAGTTGTTCAAAGAATATTCGGATGTCTTTGCCTGGGGTTATGAGGATTTGAAATCTTATGATACCATCATCATACAACACATGATTCCAATAAAAGAAGACCAAAAACCGTTCAGACGGAAACTTAGGAGGATAAATCCCAAGTTACTCCCTCTGATAGAAAAGGAAATCAAAAAAATGTACGATGCTAAAATCGTAGTCCCGTTGCATTTTTCCAAATGGGTCTCTAATTTGGTCCCTACACATAAGAAATCTGGGGAAATCAGACTTTGCATAGATTTCCAAAATCTGAATAAGGTCTCCCTGAAGGACAATTACCCCTTGCTGAAAATGGACCACATCCTTCAAAGGGTGGTGGGATCCAGTCAAATCTCTTTGTTGGACGGTTTCTCGGGTTATAATCAAGTCCTCGTCCACCCAGATGACCAAGACAAAACCACTTTCACTACACCATGGGGAACTTTCATGTATGTGAAAATTCCTTTTGGTTTGATGAACGCATGAGCCACTTTCCAGAGAGCGATGGACATCACCTTCGTGGAAGAGTTAGGAAAATTTATCATCATCTATCAGGATGATGTAACCATGTTTTCCCAGTCTGATGATGAGCACCTGAGACATCTCAGAAGAGTCTTCGAGAAATGTAGGAGGTTTGGGATTTCTTTAAATCCTAAGAAAAGCCTTTTCAGACTAGAGGAAGGCAAGCTTCTAGGGCACATAATATCCAAGGACAGAATCAAAATACACCCCAGCAGAATCGAGGCCTCTGAACATACCATTGCTGCAGTATTATTACAGAAGAACAACGAAGGGTATGAACAACCCATATCATTCTTCAGTAAAGCATTAAGAGATGCTGCTTTAAATTACAAGATAATGGAGAAACAAGCTTTTGCCTTGGTAAAAGCCATAAAATATTTTAGGGTCTACATTGTCCATTCCCACACCATTTCATATGTTCTAAATACGGAAGTAAAAGACATTTTGACCTAGGACAATCTGGATGGAAGAAGAGGAAAGTGGATTGCTATCATTTTTGAATACGGCATAGAGATTAAGCCCATGAAACTAATCAAAGGTCAAGGCCTTGCAAAATTAATGGCTGAATCAAATTTCCATGCTCTTGACATTAATTTTTTAGCTGCAGCAGATGAACAGGGCGAGATGGCGACTCCGAGAGTGAGAGAGGTATTTTTAAACTCTCCATGGTACACATACCTTATTTTTGTTTTGCAAAATTTACAAGCTCCCCCTGGTTTGACTAAGACTAAAGCTAGATTTTTGAAGTTGAAAGCCTTAAAATTTTGTATTCTAGAAGGCAATTTGTATTGGAAAGATCCTGGAGGTATTCTGTTAAATTGTTTATTGAAAGATTAAGCTGACAAAGTGTTACAAGAATTTCATGCAGGATAATGTGGTGGCCATCTGAACTAGAAGTTCATAGCCAACAAAATCCTAGAGCTAGTTTATATTGGCCCACCCTATTCATTGATGTACATTGTACAGTGACTGCATGTCATCAATGTCAGTTGTTTGAAGGAAAAAGGAAACTCCCTCCTCTCCCCCTGAAACCGATCTTAGTTGAATCCCCTTTCCAGCAATGGGGATTGGACTTCATTGGAGAAATACACCCCCCTTCTTCAGGCCAACACAGGTGAATTATCACTGTCACAGATTAATTTACCAAATGGATCGAAGCAGTACCAATCAGGCAAGCCACTAATTCTGTTATTATCAAATTCTTTGAAAATAATATCTTGTCTCGTTTTGGATGTCTTAGAAAGATTATAACTGATAATGCAACATCTTCTTTTCGGTCGAAGAGACTCATAGATTTATGCAACCAGGATCACATTGGTTTGGGACATTCCATAGCTTACTACCCTCAGGGGAATGGGCTGGCGAAATCTTCAAACAAAACCTTGGTGAACATCATCAAGAAGACGTTGCAGGAAAACAAGAAATCATTGCATAACAAGTTGGTGTTCGCATTGTGGGTTGATAGACTGACCACCAAAAGGTCAATCGATATGTCACCATACCAGCTGGTCTATGGCACAGAAGCAATTGTCCCCACTTCCTTAGGAGTCCATGTCATGAAGTTGCTTCAAGACATACAAGCCTAGCCAAACGACTCACTGAGAAGGATCAAATAGATGATCCATTTGCAGCAGTCTAGGGAAGAAGTCTTCAATAAAACTCAAGTAGTCCAAGACAACATCAAGAAGATTTTTGAAAAAAGAACCAAGGAAGATGATTTTGAGCTAGGAGATTTGGTGCTGAGATGGGACGCCAGAAATGAAGACAAGGGAAAGCATGGAAAATTTGACAGTCTGTGGAGAGGACCATATATGATTCAAGAATTCAGGGGAAACAATGCTTTCTTGTTAAACAATGTTGATGGGATAGATCTGCTAGGAGGACCTGTAAATGGAAGAATGCTGAAGCATTATGTGCCACCTCATTAGAGACTCGAGTTTCACTCACCATTGTACATACCATTTTTATTTTTCACCTGCATTTTTTGAGTGAATAACATAATTCAGTTGGTTGAAGCCCAAAGAGAAGGCCCTAAGCCGTTGATTTGTGTTCTTCCAATTGTTTTTTGAAAATAAAACCAATCAATCAACGAAGGCTACTAGGCAGAACGTTTTAGAACGACAAGAACCAGGATTCTTAGCACTTCACAGGGAAAGTACCATCCCTAGGTGGAGCCACTGTTATCACCCTATAAGTTATAGCATCACTGG
>SNQJ01S0025910.1:10929-25976 GCA_010110895.2 Picea sitchensis
TTTCAATAAAAGCCCCATGCAATAATAGTGACTTGGTCCATACCTTTCAAGCATGGCCAAGTTCTTTTTAAATTGATGTTGATAGGATTAGTGGATGAGTTTGGCTAAACAGTTTAATCTTAGCCAAAGTATCTAGGTTAGATCAGTGAATAAGTCTGGCCAGACTGTCTAATCTTGGTCAGATAGCCCCAGGGTAGAGTAAATTCTTAACCCAACACTTTAATCTGGGTTAATTGTCATAGAAATCTAGGTTAGAATATAGGCTAGTTGCTTTATTGCTTTATTTCAATAAAAACCAGCTTGATGATAGATGTTACACCACGATTTGGATACCGAAAATGTTGTTTCACTAACCCCTTGGTGGTGTAGACATGGAAAAGCCTTGGAAAACCCGTGAAATGAACTTATCCTAAGTCTATCGGTGCATGTATTTTCCACGCCCTCACTTATGCTCCGATCATCTATCAATGGACCAGATGAATGCAGGCAGATCTACGGTGAACAGAGTTTTTCGGACCCCCCCGACCATTCCATATTTAACCAATGGGGGGGGTCTGGAATTGATGATAATACCCACGCGCATCTGGACAGCTCAGGTTTAAGCGTGAAGATCTATGATTAACATTGGACTCCTGACCCCCCCGTGTGTTCTACCTTTAATGAAGTGGGGGGTCCAGAATGTGTGATAAACAATGCACATAGATCTGCGGCCCATAAGAAAGCGTGCAGATCAACGACTCAAGATGTTTTTCGGACCCCCCTGACTGATCTGCCTTTAACTGAGGGGGGGGGGGGTCCAAAATGGGATCTTTTCTATGGCGGGCCCCTATCAATACGTGGCATCGATCTATCGATCCCGAGTCCCATCGCCTCCTACAGACTGACACACCTTCATCACCCACTAATGTCATCATCCACCTTTTCCCGAAATAGTCACATCCCATAACTACTGTGAGTCCTTCCCCCCCATTCCTTCGTGGAAAGCCCCCTCACTATGACCTTTACCCCAATCGGTAGCCACAACGTCACTCATCCGTATCCCTCAGTCACTGTCACCTGCCATCTCACACTCTAAGTGATATGTTGGCTATTTATTACTGGATGACCTATCTGTTAACCAGTTGACCTGTCTCTCGTGCCCAACGGACACCCATTTACTCAAAACTACCCTTCTTCCTTCCTGTTTTCACCATTTACCCACTCATCACACTAGAGAGATTTACACTGTTTTCTCCTCTGTTACAGTCAGTTACCCCCACCACTAGCCACTCTGCTAACGTTGTCTTTTCTTGTAGGTGTCATTGTAGTAATGGAGCCAAAGTCCAAACAAGCAGAAGGAGAGGATAATCCTTTTCTCCTGCCTCCTGTCGACCTGGACAGGATCCCACTCGTCGACAAAGACCACTTAATCGCAGACACAAAGTGCGATTTTGATTTCGCAGACCTTCAGTCGTGGATCAAGGAAGTTTTCCTAGACCAGAGTGATGAAATCGGACTCTGGGATTCCAATTTACCCCTTTATCTCTTCACTCAGATTCACCCTTTTTCAGAGTTCGCCCTCAAATACCAATCCCACTACATTCCCAAGCAACGAGCCATCGTTTCCTCGTCTGGATAAATCCTGTTCCTCATCATGCCCAAATCCATCGACCAAATGACACAAATCCCTGAGCTGACTCTGCATCACTCTAGACAGTGACAACATAGACCTCCTTGCTCAAGAACAAGTCCACAGATTTCAGTTTCAAGGAGTTCATCGATCAATTCTACCACCCAGTGGTGAGTATGCTTAGCGGCAGGCCCGAGCCTCGGATAAATGATGAATTTTAGAGGATCCATCATCTTTTGGATCACACCAAGACTAGGGATTTGTATTTGTACCAAGATTACACCGAGATCAAAGTATATGGGTGCGAGTTGGAACCGTATAAGCTGCCCAAGTACCTGCCTATCAGAATTTTTTCTTTGGAATATATAAGGCAAATAATAAATTCCGACGATATCCATTTTGTGTCACTGAAGAAAAAGCAACAACTCAGAATCAAAGGGTAGATTGGCTCCTTCATATGCAAAAATCATGGTGCTGGGGAAGAAGTGGATAGGCTGCTGAAGGAAATGAAGTTCTTCATGAGCTTCCCATGGCATTACGATCCATGTCGGATCATCTCTGAGATGAAGGTGAAAAAAAAGAACATCCCATACATCCATGAATCTAGGCCTGAAGTTGAGAAATTTGTGAACCATATAGTATGGGAGCCTAACAGATTGGTCGAAGTAGAACAACAGGATCCCCCGACCACTGTGTCACAAACCATACCCTGACCAACAACACCTGCATCCAGTTCTGGAAGTAGACGTTGACTACACAACATAGGCTGTTGTCATCATTCGACACCGATAAGGGAAGAATGTATATGGCATTGCTCCAGGCACAGGTGCTAGATCCAAAGGTGATCACTGATTACAAAAGGGACGCCTTCGAATTCCAGATGAAGGACGTGAATCCGGCCGATCAGATGGATCTTCACAAGCAGACAGGGGAAATGGTCTTTTACACATTGGCGCATGCTTCCACTACTGCTTCCAAATTGCAAGTGTCCCTGAACAACGTTCAAACACAACTGAAGTTGGAGAAGATATCGTCCTTTTCCAAGGACAATAGGATCAAGACTTTGGAGGAATTGGTCCTCAAGATCAGTTATGATCCTTCGAACTTGAAATCATCCGAGGAGATGATTAAGAAGAAGAATGTTGACATAGCCTCCTTAAGGAAACAATTGAAGCTCCCTCCCACAGAGGATTCATAGGTGAAGGAGATAGCAGAGAAAGAAGGAGAGAAAGATGAAATTCTTAAGCTACTCATGGATCAGAATGCATAGCTAAAGGAAATGGAAGCTGAGATGGAGAAGCTAGTAAAAGAGAACTAACAATTGAAGCCAATGGAAGTCATTCCATTGAGTGCCATTCCAATTTTGGGAGTGAGCACTGCATCAGTGACAGAGGTCCCATTCACGACTCCATTGACATCCCTGGAAAAGACAGTTGGCCTGGCTAAGTCTATGGAAAAGATGAAACTACAGGAAACAGAGATCAGTAGGCTCAAAAAGGAGATTGAGAACCTTCAGGAACTCAAATCTTCCCTTCATATCAGCCTCTCTAAGGAAGAGAAGGTGATAGATCAGCTCAAACAGGAGTTACAACAGCTTCAGAAGAAAACAATGGCAGGAAAGACTTTGGCCGAGGTTAAAGAAAGTGTATGGAAGGACATCACCAAGTCCATGAACGAGATATGGTCCATGATACAAATCATGTTTGAGCAGAATGAATTGGTGCAGAGAAGAAAGCAGGCCATTGAGACGATCAGATCAGAATTGGGAGAGATGCCAACACAGGTGAACAAGATCATCAAGTTCCTAAATTCTAAGACCAGGGAGGAGCTGGAAGAGATGAAAATTGAAGACAGAACAAAGACCATCCTTGAGGTCAAAAGAGTTTTGACCAAGAGAGGATTAATTATTTAGCTGGAAGAAAAGGTTCAGGCCATGGACCTAGGGGTACAAAGATTCTTTACTAAGATTGAGGCTCTACAGAAGAAAGGTCTACCAGGTTTGAAGGTAATCAATGATAAATTGATGAAACTCCCAGACTACAAGAAGAGAATGGTCGATGTGGCTAAGGACAGTTCAAATTTTGCAGGAATTCAAGGCAACATCACTGACAAAGCATTTCTAGATGCACTTCAGTGGGACATCAATATTCAACATGAGCTTCGATACATCTTCGTCACCAAACCTACCTTTTCCAAGTACACAGAAATGGACGAAGTGTATCGAAGGCTACTCAAAGTCAACGTGCCCAGTCATATTAGATGGGAGGAAATCTGTGATCTGATCGAGTAGCAGATGAGTTGTCCTAGTCCAGTCATTTGTGCAGTCAGATGAGGTCGTGCAGAAGCTTCATCAACGACCCACCCATAAATCAGCAGGCAGTTACACCACATCATCAAGCAGTTCCTAGATTTAGGAAATTTGTTAAGTTAGTTAGGCTAAAAATAGATTTAGCACGTCCTGGTCATTAATGACAGGATCGTTTATAATTTGAGTTATAAATACTTCGTCTTTTGAAGTATTGAAGGTGGTTGTTGATCCTCACACCCTGAAGCTATCAGACTGTAATATTTTTGAAGAGATCTTCCATTAATACAAAGAGGCACTTTTATAGGATTCTTGCATGTATTCACTGGTGATGTTGTTCTTTATAAGTTAAATGTTATTCTTACTTCGTTATCATACTATTTTCTAAATCTAATCTTTAGAAGTAATGAAAGTTGCAGGATTTATCTTGTATACCCTGTTTCTGACTCAAAATATTTAAGTGTTTATCTTCTCATTTTACAATAAAGAAATTCTTAATTGCTTCTTTGTTGTAATTGTCTTTCTCACCTCTTCCGCTATTCCTCATTTATGCTACTAAAGAATCCAGTGATTATATTATCTCGCCCTGTCAAAGTTTTCCTTTGCGTTTCTGGTTTGGATTTCATATTTTATTCAAGACACAGACCTCATAGCCCAATGGATGTATAGACTGTCTCAACCTACTCGAAAATCACTACGACAAAAAAACCGACCTATTTATTTACCTAGCCTAATATTTAAAATTTGAAACATAGCTAAATCATATAGAGAGATCCCTCTCTGAACTTGGAAGGGCTAGATCCGAGCTTCAAAAGAGGTTGTATAAAGTTACCTCTCGTAGATTTCTTCTTTCTAACAACCTCTTGGAAATTTACAGAGTGCTAACAGTGGTAATCAATAAAATTAGTAAGTATGCACACTTCATTCCTGTAAAGTCTACTTTTAAAGCTATAAACATCGTTGAAATATGCATGAAATAAATTTTTAGATTGCCTAGTATTCCTAAAATGGTGATTTCAGATAGAGACGCAAAATTTAGATCTGCTTTTTGGAAAGAGTTGTTTGTAGGGATAAATACTAATTTGAATTTCAACATGAGTTATCATCCACAAATGAATGGACATACTGAACGAACAAATCAAATTGTATAATATATGCTCCGCATGTATGTAAGAACAAAAGCAAGCAAGTGGGAAGACTACCTACACTTGGTAGAATTTGCATATAACAATGGGTACCAAACTTCGGCCAAATTGAGCCCCTTCGAGGTACTGTATGGTAGAAAGTGTACGACTCCAATTAGCTGGGATAACCTTCTTGACAAACTTATGGTTGGACCAGAGATTCTCCAAGAAATAGAGAGTACGATAAGAAAGGTACAACAAAAATTAAAAGAGGCGCAGGACAGACAAAAAAGCTATGGGGACTAGAAAAGATGACACTTGGAATTTCAAGTGGGAGATCATGTTTAATTAAAATTCAAAGCCTGGAAGAGTTCACTAAATCTAGGGAACTGTGTGAAGTTGGCACCCAGGTTTTGTGGGCCCTTCAAGATACTAGCTCGAATTGGACCCATAGCATACCAACTTGCACTTCCAGCCAATATAAAAATTCATAATGTATTTCATGTTTCTTTGTTAAATAATTGTATTCATGACCCTACTCATATGATAGATTGGAACTTGGTGCAGGTGGAACCAGAAGGAGAGTTCCAAGTGGAACCCCTGTGTATTATGGACTGGAGAGAAATAACACTTCGGATCATAGCCATCGCTCAGGTAAAGGTGAAATGGAAGCACTTTAACCTAGAGGAGGCCACTTGGGAGTTGGAGGGAGATTTGCGAAAATATCATCCAATCATGTTCCAAGAAAGGAAAATACACTCAGGACAATGTTTTATTTAAGGGGGAAAGGATGTAACATCCCCAAAAATAAATTATTTATGAATTTGAAATTTCTTAGGAAATTTATTGTGTTTTTGGTAAATTCGAAATTGGATTTTTTTCTTCCATTTATGGCAATTCCGAATTTCGAATTTGGTTAATTGTAATTAATGATTATGACTGTTGGGAAGAGATATGATCTGACCCAACTAACTACTTGACTATGACGCTTGTATGAAAAAAAATATTTTATAATTATTGTAGGAGGATGAATAAAACAACCATGTTGAAATCAACTCACCATCACTCCATGAGTGGTGAACATGTTGGAACTACCTTAGGGATCATTGTTACAAGTGTAAAATCAGGAATTTACTATTGGCAGCCCCTAAAAATTAGGGGTTTGGAAAGATGCGAAAATTCCCAAAGGGACAAAAAGACCTAGGCTTTTTTGGTTTTGTATATATAACATATGTGAGGAGGTAGGATGCTACCTAGTATGCTGGGGGAAATCACTATTTTCTTGGTGTTATGAACACTACTTGTTGAGTGTGAGGTGAGAAGGAGACTGCTGGAACTGAAAGGAATTTGTTGAGGAGGAGTTCTGAGTTAGCCCTCATGGATTCATGGTCAGGCCAGGGGTTGAACAGGACAAGTGATTTGGCTACCCTGTTCTAAGGTTGGGAGGAGCGTCGTTATTCCTTTTGTATTTCAGTAAACTAGTTTAGATACGTTCTTCTACCCTTATCTAGTTATATATCTCTTATTGTTTTTGAAATAGAAGACATAATACATCAATATATTTCTGGTTAAATTATCTCTAATGCATTTCCTTTTAATTAAGATTCGCTTAGATGTAAATGACTGAAAGAGTAGAAATAGTATAATGTGGTGTGATTGATGGTTGGAAGTTAAATTTTCAATGGCTGAAATGTTATTCTTCGATTTTAGAACCTGCCTCTATATCCAAAATTTGAGTAAAATCAGAACTGGAGAATATGCTGGAATGCTCCTAATTAAAGAATAAAGTCAGTCTAAAACTAACTTCAGATGATATAAATCCTATGATTGTATGAAGGTGAGAATAGAAAGTTATTATACGCCCATGTCTTACTGTACAAGAATGTACAATGGATTAACACTGTCATAATATCGATACATGTCTTAAATGAAGACTCGTATGAAATCCTATGTATGTATTTAATATATATCTAATACCTATTGAGAGGATGACTCTATAACTCGACTTCATCGAGTTTCTTGTTGAAGGAAATTGTAAGTTGATTTCATAATACATGAACTGTAGATTTCTTTAGATTTCTGACTCAACGAGCGTTAAACTATAATACGACAATAGTCTCATTACTCATAACAGATTCTCGAAACAAATAAGAATTAAAAGGATGAATTAAACATTTTTCTGAAAATGAATTGCTATAAGGGAAAAGACCGACAAACTCAGTAATAAAAAATATGAAACCCTCTTTCATGAATAATCATTTTTGGATAAGATCGAAAGAATGAAAACTGTATTGACGAGAAACAATTCATACAGATAATAGAAAAATAGTGGAACAATCGTCTGTACAAGACACTAAATAAAATAATAATGGAATTCCTAGACTCTAGATATACAAATATTTTTATATGTATGACGGAGACCTACATAAAAATGAGGATATATTTTTTTAGGAATGAGTGTAACTAGTGTCTTTGTTACCTTAAAAGAAAATCAAATGACTCATACCACCCTCCATCCTTATAGAGAACATGTGCGAAATTGAGTAAATTGTTCATATTCATAGTTGAAATAGTAACTAAAGTTTATATCATATCAATTACCTCGCAAACCAGAGGTTATTTTTTATGAGCGAGACATAGAAGAAAAACTCGTTTAAGAAAAAGTGATATCTATTTATATATACAAGATCGATTTAAATTCTAGAATCAAAACATTAGTAAACAAAGCACACCCACCCTCGATAGGTGCTACCATTCGCAGGTGCTAAGATAATGAGAATTATAATCGGAACTCTGGAGTTCCTTTCCATTAATTCTTCTAACAAGCCAGTTACAGAGATAAATTTATTCTTCTGACTAAAAGAGTCTGAAAATTTTAACCTAATTTAAACATCGTATATTCTTCCTGGTATCAATGAATACTCTCAATCCCTATCTTAGAATCTGAATACCTTTCTGGAGTTCGAAGCTATCTTAAAACTGGGAATCTCAGAGGGGAAAGACCCTGCAAGGGAAACATGATATTAAAGTTAATAATAGTATAAGTTTGTAATCAAGAATCTCACTGTCATAATGTATAACATAAAGAAAGGGAAATAAAATTTTACCATAGATCTTGTTAATGCTCTGTAAATTCCTAGAGGTTGTCAGGGTAGAAGAAATTTACAAGAGGTAACTTTATCCAACCACTTTGAAACTGGAATATTTCCCTACCAACTTCAGAGAGGGATATCTTTGTATGATTTAGCTATGTTTTAACTTTAAGATATTAGGCTAGTTGTACAAAATAAGATTGACTAGTTTGTTGTTTTTGTTGAGTTGGTTGAAGGGGCTTTAAGCATCCATTGGTCTATGGGGTCTGTGTTATAAAGATAGAAATTTAAACCAGAAACAAAAGATACTTTTCACAGGAAAAGATAATGCATTCGTTGGATTCTTTTAGTAGTAAAATGATGAATAGAATAAAAGATGAGAATATCAATTAAAGTAAAGAATCATTTAAGAATTTCTTCACTATAATATCATAAGATGAACATTAAAATCTTTCAAAGTCTGAAACAGGGTATACAAAGATAAATCCTGCAACACATGTTACTTTTAAAATATTTAGATTAGAAAACAATATCACAACTGAGAAAGAAGAACATTCAACATAGAAAAGAAAACATCACCAATGAATAACATGCGAGAATCCTGTGAAAACGCTTCTTTGTATTAATGGAATATCTCTTGATAAAAATTACAGTCTTGTAGCTTGCAGGGCATAAAGATCAACCCTCAGTACTTCAAAGTTTGAAATATTTATAATCAAAATTACATACAACCCTGTCATTAAAGATCAGGACGTGGCAAATCTAAATTTATCTAACTAACTTAACAAGATACAAAAATTTAGGAAACTGATTGATGACGTGTTGTGTAGAGACTGTAAAATACAAAATTTGATACAATTTAACATATAATTCCTTTTAATTTGCATAAATAATTCAATCACCGACATATAAGAAAAATATTCAGTAGAGATTAAAATCTATCTACAACATGAAATAACTCAGCCATTCATAATAAAAAAATACTTGCATTTGATGCTAAAACCCGATGCTTGGGTTGGTCCAACGCTAAAGTTGAAATTGTCACACACTACCCAAAACCGTGTTTCCTCCCTACTAGCTAGGAGCAACATGTCTGGCTCGCTAGCTCCAGGATACCGTAAGGATATCCTGGCCCCCGTGCCCAAAACCCCCAGCAAACCGGTGCCCCCTACTTCTGATTCACCAAAAACCCCCAAATCCAAACTCCTCACACCAAATATCTCCACATAAAATCTCCCACCGAAATATATCCTCCTCCCAAAATGTTTTCTCCTTCTCCAAAAGAATCCCTCTCCCCGTAAGACTCTCCCCTTCATATTCCCCCTTCACCGACTCTCCCCCCTTCATTAATTTCCTTATCCCTTTATTTATTATCTTATCCCCTTATATTTATTATCTTATCCCCTTATATTTATTATATTATCCCTATATTTAATATCTTATCCCCTTATTAATGTTTCTTCCTCTCTCCGTATATGTAAATCTTTAATACATTAAATTATTAACCCCCTTTAATTCTTTACTCAATTAATTAATGAGTCAATTAATAATTAATTAATCATGGAAAAATAATTAATAATAATTAATTAGTTAATATTATTTAAGAATTAATTGTTGTTTAACTAACATATTAGGACAGTCGGATTATCAAATTAATTATTATCAATCATCCTTATACATCTATTTAAGCAAGGTTGTTACATACACCCACCCTTCAGCAAACTTCATCTCGAAGTTAAGGTATCTCATGGTACAAAGGAAAAGAAAAATGGTTCACACATTCATAACAATTAACCGACAATATTAGTAAGTAAGTCAAGAAAGATCATACACACTAGTGTACATGTACAAGAAATGCATGTGTAGCTAGTACATACAAGTCTCGAGCGTGTACTAATAATCAATAACTATCACCCTTTAGTAATTTATGTATGCATCCAATCCAATCAACAAGACTAGTCTTTTATAAAAGACAATAAACCAATCAAATGTTTGAGAAATCCTTTAATTACAATTACCTGGTTCAACAATTTTATTTAGACAACTGTGGTTTAGTTATGAAATTATGAATATTCATATATGTTATCACTTGGTAAATTTCCTAGAGGTTGATAGCAGAAGAAATCTACTAAGGTAACTTTATCCAACCACTTTTGAAGCTAGGATCTAGCCTTTCCAACTTCAGAGAGGGATCTCTCTATATGATTTAGCTATGTTTCAAATTTTAAATATTAGGCTAGGTAAAGATATAGGTCGGTTTTCTTGTCAAAGTGTTTTTTCAAATTGGTTGAGACAGTCTACACATCCATTGGGCTATGGGGTCTATGTTTTAATAAAATATGAAATACAAACCAGAAATGCAAAGGGAAAACTTTCACAGGGCGAGATAATATAATCACTGGATCTTTTAGTAGCTTAAATGATGAACAGAAGAAAAGATGAGAAGGATAATTTCAACAAAGAAGCAGTTAAGAATTTATTTATTGATAACACTAGAAGATAAACACTAAAATCTTTCGAGTCAGAAACAGGGTATACGAGATAAATCCTGCAACATTCGTTACTCTTAAATATTAGATGTAGAAAACAGTATGATAACAAAGGGAGAATAACATTCGACTTAGAGAGAAAAATGTCACCAGTGAGAACATGCAAGAATACTGTAAAAGTGCCTCCTTTTATTAATGGAAGATCTCTTCAAAAAGATTACAGTCTGATAGCGTCAGGGTGTGAAGATAAAAAACCCTCAATACTTCAAAAGATGACGTATTTATAACGCAAAAAAAAAAACCATCCTATCATTGATGATCAGGATGTGCTAAATCTATTTTTAGCCTAACTAATTTAAGAAATTTCCTAAATATAGGAACTGATTGATGATGTGGTGTAACTGCACATTGATTTCTGGGTGGGCCATTGATGAAGCCTCTGCACAACCTCATCTGACTGGAAAAATGACTGGACTGGGACAACACATCTGCTACTTGATCAGATCACAAAGATCCTCCCATCGGAGATGACTGGGCACGTTGAATTTGAGCAGCCTTCGATACACTTCATCCATTTCTGTGTATTTTGAGAATGTGGGCTTGGTGAGGAAGATGTATCGAATATCATGTTGGATACTGATGTCCCACTGGAGGGCATCTAGGAATGCCTTGCCAGTGATGCTCCCTTGAATTCCTGCAAAATTAGAACTGTCTTTAGCCACCTCATCCAATCTCTTCTTGTAGTCTGGGAGTGTCATCAATTTATCATTGATTACTTTTAGACCAGGAAGACCTTTCTTTTGGAGAGCTTCAATCTTACTGAAGAATATTTGTACCCCTAGGCCCATGGCATGAACCTTTTCTTCCAACTAAAGCATTAATCCCCTCTTGGTCAAAACTCTTTTGACCTCAAGGATGGTCTTTGTTCTGTCTTCAATCCTGATCTCTTCCAGCTCTTCCCTGGTCTTGGAATTGAGGAATTTGATGATCTCGTTCACTTATGTTGGCATCTCTCCCAGTTCCGATCTGATCTTCTCGATGGCCTGTTTTCTTCTCAGCACCAACTCATTATGCTCAAACATGATCTGGATCATTGTCCATATCTCATTCATGGACTTAGTGATGTATGTCCATACATTCTCTTTAACGTCGACCAAAGTCTTTCCTACCACTGTCTTCTTCCGGAGCTACTGTAGCTCCTGCTTGAGCTGCTCTGTCACCTTCTTTTCCTTGGAGAGGTTGGTCTGGAAGGAATTTTTGAGTTCCTGAAGGTTCTCAAATTCCTTTTTAAGCCTGTTGATCTCTATCTCCTGTAGGTTCATCTTTTCCATGGATTTAGCGAGGTTGGTTGTCTTCTCCTGTGATGTCAATGGAGTCGCAGATGGGACTTTTGTCATTGATGCTGTGCTCACTCCTGAAATCGGAATAGTGCTCAATGGAACGACTTCCATTATCTTCATTTGATCTTTCTCTTTTAATAACTTCTCCATCTCAGCTTCCATTTCTTTGAGTTGTGCATTCTTCTCCATGAGTAGCTTTAGCATCTCATCTTTCTCTCCTTCTTTCTCTGCTATCTCCTTCACCTGTGAATCCTCTATGGACTGGAGTTTCAGTTGTTTTCTTAGGGAGGCTATGTTATCATTCTTCTTCTTGATCATTTCATCAGCTTCTTTCACATTTCAAGGATCGTAACCTATTTTGAGGACCATCTCCTCCAAAGTCTTGATCCTATTGTCCTTTGCAAAGGACGATATATTCTCCAGCTTGAGCTTTGTTTGAACATTGTTCAGGGACACCTGCAATCTAGACGCTGAAGTGGAATCATGCACCAATGTGTAGAAAACCATTTCCCCTGTTTGCTTGTGCATATCCATCTGATCAGTTGGATGCACGTCCTTCTTCTGGAATTCAAAGGTGGCCCTCTTGTAGTCAGTGATCACCTTTGGATCTGGTACCTATGCCTAGAGGAAGGCCATGTGCATTCTTCCCTTCTCTGTGTCAAATGCCGACAACAACCTATGTTGTGCAATTGACATTTGTTTCCAGAATTGGGCACAAGTACTGTTGGTCAGGGTCTAGTTCTTTTTCTTTATCAGCTCATACTTCTCGAAGATACTCAGCTTCGGTCCCCCCTTGCCTGGCTGGGTGGTCAATGGAGGATCTGTATATTTCTCTGTCACTGCTGGGGTTATGGCCTTATGAAGGCTCGAACCAAAGGGTGGAATACCAACTTTGGTCACTATGGTAGATGGGGCTTCTTTTTCCTTGGTCGAGCCAGGAGCTACAGTAGTCTTAGGCCTCTTGGTATGTAGCTGGAATTCCTTGGAAGATAACTTAGTGATAGGCGGAGACAAATATTTCCTCGACCTTTTCTCTTTTGGGATATGTGGCATGGTCATTGGTGACACAGTGGCAGGGGGACCTTGCTGTTCTATTTCTATCAATGTGTTGGGATCCCACACTGTCTGATTTGCAAATCTTTCAATTTCAGGACTGGGCTCATGAATATATGGAATGTTTTTGTTCTTGAACCTCATCCCTGAGATGATCCCACAAGGATCATAATTCCATGGGAATATCATGGCGAACTTCATCTCCCTCAGCATCCTATCCGCTTCTTCCCCAGTGCCACAATTGTTGCAGATGAAGGAGCCAATCTGCCCCTTGATTCTAAGATGTTGCTTTTTCTTCAATGACACAAAGTGAATGCCATCGGAATTTATAATCTACCTTATGTATTCCAAAGAAAAAATCCTGATAGGCAGATACTTGGGTAGCTTATACGGTGCCAAATCGCACCCGTATACTCTGATCTCTGTGTAATCTTGATACAGATACCAATCCCTGGTCTTTGTGTTGTTCGAGAGGTGCAGGATCCTCTGAAATTCAACGTTTATCCGAGGCTCGGGCCTGCCGCCTAACATACTTACCACAGGGTGGTAGAACTGGTCGATGAACTCCTTGAAACTGAAATTTGCGGAGTTGTGCTTGAGCAAGGAGGTCCATGTTGTGACCGCCTGAGGTCTACCATGTCCATCCATCTTCTGCATGGAAAATCCAAATTTATCCACCTGGAAGAAGAAAAATAAGTATGCTAGTATCGCTGAGTATCGGAACATGCCTTCCGTGCCGAAATTCATGAACTGTTCGTGAATATTGCCTGCCAAGAATGTGCTGAAGTCAAACTGGGTGGTGGGATTTTCATCGGTATAGAAGATGGATAGAAAACCCAGAATGGGTTCATCTACCCACTGATCATAATAGTAACCTAACAGAGCACAAAGAGATGAAATGACCTGGTTTCCTTTAGTTGAGAACATGGAAGACAGATAAGGAGGATTTGTGGAGGGAAATTGAGCGGATGGGGGAAGGAAAAGATCGAATATTTGAGCTCTTTGGGGGAAGGTCATCTTCTGGTATAATTCCATAAGAATTTCCAGGTTGAAGGGAGACGTAGAGTCAGCTCGGGGGATTTGCATCATCTGGTCTATGGATTTGGGCGTGATGAGGAACATGATCTCTCCAGACGAGGAGATGATGGCTCTTTGTTTGGGAATGTAGTGAGCTTGACACTTAAGAGCAAACTCAGGAAAATTGTGGATCTGGGGGAAGAGGTAGAGGGGTAAATTGGACTCCCAGAGTCCAATTTCATCGCTCTGGTCCAGGAAAAATTCCCTGAACCACGACTAGAGGTCAGCGAAATCAAAATCGCATTTTGTATCTGCGATTAATCGGTCTTTGTCGACCAGTGGGATCCTATCCAGGTCGACAGGAGGCGGGAGAAATAGATTCTCCTCTCCTTTTGCTTGTTTGGTCTTTGGCGCCATTTTTGCAATAGTACCTGCAATAAAACACAACGTTAGTGGGGGCGACTGACTGTAACAGAGGAGTAAACGGTATAGAAAATTCTCTAGTGCAATGAGAGGTAAATGGTGAGGAAAGGAAGAATGAGGGGTATTTTTGAGTAAACAGGTGTCCGTTGGGGGCGTAGGAGACAGGTCACCTGGATAACGGATAGGTTATCCAGTGATAAATGGCCAACAGATCACTTAGTGTGAGATGGCAGGTGACGGTGGATGGGGGAAATATGGATGGGTGACGTGGTAGTTATTGATTGGAGGTAAAATTCATAGTAAGGGGCTTGCCACGAGCGAATGGGGGGAAGAACCGACAATAGTTATGGGACATGACCACTTCGGGAAAGGTGGAAGGTGACGCCTAGAGGTGACAGAGGTATGTCAGATAGCAGGATATGATGAGACTCAGGGCCATTAAAATGATTCCACGTATAAAAAGGGGCTCGCCAGAGGGAAGATTCCATTCTAGACCCCCCCTGGTTAAAAACAGATCAGTCGGGGGGGTCTGAAAAAGACTTTGAGCTATTGATCTGAGCGCCTGTTTCTTGGCCGCAGATCTTTGCATGCATTT